>JAGFPH010003948.1:0-19994 GCA_018207615.1 Philaenus spumarius | reverse complement strand
AGCAGCTGGATTAGTTTGTTACTTATTATAAACAGCTGTTTTGTATAAAAAAATTTTAAATTATTATTATAAACATTATTATTAATATTACTATAAACATCGTTATTTACTCCCACGAAAGCAGCTGGTTTAGTTTGTTTCTTATTATAAAGAGCTGTTTTGTATGGAAATGATTTTTAAATTCGTTCCATGTTAATCTTGTGGGGAAAACCAGACCTTCGAGATTGGCACATGCCATTAAGGAAAAAAATTTTTGACATCTAAAACCTCATTGCGCAACTTCGAAATGGGACGAATTTTTTGACAACAAAAACATTAAATTTGGTCCAGAAATAAGGGAGGAGTTGTGTTCACAGAAAAACTGCTTCACGTATTATATACAAGGATGTTACTCACGTAAGTACGTATGTATGTACTCCTACGCTCGCTTTTGTAGGAGTTTACTACTATCTGATTTAAATAATTACGGTAGTTTACTTGAATCTCCACTCGGCGCTGTATAAACCACCATCTGACACCAATATCTTCTGACAATACGACACTCTTAGGATGTTTGAAGTATTGACAACACGTCAATCAGTTCCCCCACACACTGACAATATATATTCTAATTTCGAGTTTGTTGACGCAAAATTCTTCATGACAAAGCTCACAACCTGTGCTGATCGATGTTACGTTGGTTATTAGTTTTCCGTATTTTCTACTTAAACTTATTTCTTGTGGAATGTATAATCTCATAAGCCTTGGTAAATATATACTTTGGAAATGTACTTTAACGTTTAACTTAGAATACCGGAGATTTAAAAAGCCTAGAGACAGATTAGTATCTCAAAATATGCGAGATTCTTGGTGTTTAAAACGACTTTTTTGGTGTTTTAAATTTTTCTCCGCCATCTTGGATCCGCTAGCTTGCAAATTAACCTAATTTTTTTAAACGGGAAGGTAGTCGTGTAAGACATGATTTTAATGTAAAATTTTACGAAAAGACAATGGTGAAATCAGTTTTTGATTATCTAAATCCGTTTTACTTTCTCACTATACTATAGTATAGAGATCGCAAAAAAATCGATGTTGAGATTTTTGTGGAAATATCCGTTTTGGGTCCCCTGAGTCCAAAAAAGTCGTTTTTACAAAATGTCCGTCTGTATGTCTGTATGAACGTATGTATGTGTGTATATGTATGTATGTATACAAAGCTAGAGCGAAAACTATCGATCGATTTGAAACATAATCTGCACCAGACATGTCAAGTAGGCCTGTATAGATGCAAGAAAAACGGTTTTAAAAAGCTTTGAAAAACACTTCCCTTTTTGGCAAAAAAACCCCCCAAAAAATTAGTTATTATTTTTTTTGTAAAAAACTGCTCTAACGATATTGCCAAAATTTGGCTTATTTGTAGCCTTTAATCTACCCTACCATATGCAAAGACCCGCATCTTTCTAAAAGTTCTTGTTTAGCTAATAATAATAATAATAACAGATTTTTTGTGGTTTTTAAACCTAAAGGGGGTTGTTTTTCAAAATTTTTCAAAACCTTTTTTCTTGTATCTGTATAGACCTAATTGTTGTGTTTGGTGTAAATTTGTTCAAAATCAATCGAATAGTTTTCTCTCTAGATAATAATAATAATATGTAATAGTTAATCTCCTACTTTAATAAATCAGCTCTCCTACCCCACCTACAACTAAGAAGTCACAATGAATCTGTTTATTAATTTAAATATGTTTGTGAAAAAGTATGTGGCAGTTCCTGGTACCGTTTATTTCAAATTATCTTCAGTCAAATGAACGAAAACACAAAAATGTGGGATAAAATAAATAGGCTAGTAAAAAAAGCATTATTTGATTAGTACTTTTACACCTTTAAATGTTTCCTTTTAAAATGTGAATAAATGCTTCCTTTAATTTTATTTTTGGTTATAACTGTTTTGAATTTAAATTAAAATAATTTAAAAAAGTCATCTTATATTTTTGGCACCCAAACTTGTTTTCCTGTCTGATGTTGCTTATTTTTTCAAAGTTATTTCATCGCTCTAATCATGTTAACTGACAAAGCTTACGGCGTTAATTAAAATTAGTATTTTTTAATCACATTTTAAAAGGACGATGTAATTTTATTTTGACATTGCGCTCATTCAGCAGCACTTAACGGGTAGGTATCAGCCCCCGAACGCGCTACCCCTAACGGACGTTATTTTTCCACCCGAATAAATTGGCTGTACATCGCCTACCACACGGTAGAAATTATTCTCCCCGCACAGAAAACCGCTACGTTCCGGGCTTGTAACTTAATAATTATACTGTTACCAACTGCAATGACCTCGCCAAATTTCAATAGTGCAACAAGACATGACAATAAACTGTCGCTGTGTTCAGGAGGCTCATCCTTTTACCAATTGTCTCGATAGGTTTAGCTAAAATAAAACCTGAACACAAAATCTCACAACAAATACGTTTACTAACTTCAAACGCGTTTCAACGACAATGTCGCCATCCTCAGTGATGCGTAGGCTACAGTAACCAACCTATATTATTTATCAGTAGCTTTAGTTAACGATGTTTGGAATGCTACCTCGAGGATGTGGGTAACCAAGGAATAATCAATGCTGTGTCGAACTTTGATTTTACCTTTTTTATAATATATTATTTCTTAGAAAACTCAGAACTTCAAACTCTTACAATTTTACCCAATTGTTATGTTTAAGATACAATTATAGTATGTATTTTTTAAGTTTTAGTACAATTTTCTGCCAATCCTAACGTAACACTTTCACTTAAATTTGTCGACGCGTTTCGGAGTTCCTCCATTATCGAGACCTATTTCAGTACTGGATTCATCCGTTATGGAATCGTCTAGATATAGTTAGCCACGCCCCTCCTCCTACTACCGGTGCTGCTTCTTATGTAATATAAATCTATTCTTTTTTTTATATATTTTTAACAGTTTTAGAGTTTTGAAAGTTATTTCTGATTGACTGTTAATTTGTTCATTAATAATACTTTCTCAGTTCATTTTTAGTTTGAAAATGTCCATGTTTTCCATTATATTTAACCGTCTTCCTTTGTTACTTTGGTGTAAGAGCTTCATTGATTCTTTCATTTCATATGGCATATGACCTTCATTTAATAAGTGTGTTGCGTAATTTGAATTTCTTTTTTCATATTTATAAGATCTAATATATTCCCTAAATCTTGTTTTTAGTTTTCATCCTGTTTGGCCTATATATGTTGCGCTACATTTGCACTTTATTTTATATACTCCATTTTTGTCGTATGCTTCCCTTTCTTCTATAGACTTGCTTAATCTTTTCTTTATGGTGTTGTTCGTATTAAAAGCAGTTTTATCATTGAATTTCCCAAAAAAATTTTTCATTTTATATGATTTTTTTCCAGTGAAGGTAAATCCCGCCCAGATATTTTCTTGTTTCTTTGTAACTTTGTTTGGTCTTATTATTTAAATTTTGTTTTATTTTACGAATTAATTTTCTTATTGTTCTCTTTTCGTATCCATTATTTTTAGCTATCTTAAATATTGTGTTTAGTTCCTCTTTGTGTGCTTTCCTTTTTAACGGTAAACTATATAATCTATTAATCATGTATCGAAAAGCTGCCATTTTGTGTTCCATTGGGTGGTTTGAATGTGCATTAATTATATTATCGGTGTATGTGTCCTTTCTAAAAACTCCAAATTCTAGTTGTTTATTATTTCTGGTTATTTTTAAGTCCAAGAAATTAATCGTTCTGTTTTCTTCTTTTTCCATTGTAAATTTATTATTTTCGTGGATTGGTTTTATTTTTATTTTTTAATTAGTTCTCCTTTATTATTTTGGCTGTCTTTTATTATTAATAATGAGTCATCTACAGATCGGATGTATTCTAAGCATTCATGATTCTGCAAAATATTTCTATATATTTGTCTTCTAAATGTTGAATAAAAATTTCACTTAGTATAGCAGATAATGGATTTCCCATACCCAATCCATCTTTCGGCTTGTACACAGTGTTGTTAAATTTAAATTGGTTCTGTTGTAGTATTATTGTTATAGCCTGCATAATTTCTTTATTTAGTTCTATATTACTTCCATTTTCTTTCAACAAACTCTCTAAAATGTTTAGTGTTTTGTTTATGGGTATCGATGGATATAAGTTCTCTATGTCAAATGAAATTAGTTTATGTTCTTCTGAAATTTGAAGTACTTTTAATTTGTCTGCCACTTCTAATGAGTTTTTTACTACAAATTTGTTTTTTAACTATCCTATATCTCCAATGACGTTTGCTATATGTTTTGCCAATTTGTATGCTGGTACGGTTGTATAATTTACTATAGGCCTAATTGGGTAGTTATTCTTATAGATTTTTACTTGAGATCTCATTATTGGTAGGCTGGGGTTCATATTAATGTATTTGTATTCATTCTCGTCCAATAGGTTATGTGATTTTTTAATAATATTTTTAATTTCTTTTTGGTATGTTTCAGTTCTATCTTTCTTCTCTTTTTTGCATTCTGTCTTGTTTATAAATTCTTCCGTTTTCTTGATGTAATCTTCTATTTTTATTAACACTATTGCGTTTCCTTTATCTGCTTTTGTAACTAAAGTGTTGCTATTTTTTATTTTCTTATTTAATTGTTTAATAATAGTTTCTTCTTTGTTGTTTTTTGCTTCATTACTTATTATTTGTTTTATAGTTTCTTTTATAATTTCTGCCGATAGGTGCCTTGCGTGAATTTGATCTTCCTTACGAACCAATAAAATTGCATTTTCTACATCTATTATATTCTGTTCTAAGTCTTTTTTGATGTTGGTATTTTGAATGTTATGTTTTAATCCTTTACTTAGTAGTTCATATTCTTGATCGTTGATATCAATTTCTGCAAGATTAACTATTCTTTCGTGAAAACATTTTATTTGGTTAGATTTATTATATCTATTGTAGAGATTAACTAATTTCTTCTTTAATTTCTCAAATTTTGTCTTGTTTTCTTTAATTACTTTGTATTTAATTTCTTGTAAAATGTCGTTTGTTCTTTCAGTTAAGCAGTATTGACCCAGTTGTAAGTGCATATAGTATCTTCTTATTTAATATATCCTTGTTGATGTATAGAGTCTTAATTTACATTTTTAACCAATCCTTTTGTGCATTTTTAATAACTAAATTCGAAGTTAAACTGTTAGTCTTGTTCTTGATTCTAGCGTATGTATTTTTTGATTGCTTTATCTTCATAATGTAAGACAATATTCATTCGCCTTTTGTGTTACAGGTATGTGGAACGAAATGAGGGCAGAATACTTAGATCCAACCAGTAAGTAAATATATTCCAATTCAAACACAATCATGCATAAACATAATACATCCTCCATTAAAAATACAATTCTGAATAAACAAAGTTCATATTTCTCGTATTGGTAGGACCACGTGAATCAACTATAAATAACGAGTTTTTAAATAAATATACAACCCACTTTAATTCACTCAAAATATTTATGAAAAACTTCCTTTACACTATTATTTAGTAAACAACCAATATTTCAATAGTTTTTAATTTAAACTAGCTGACCCGTGCGAAGCATTCGCATTCTAACTTACTAACAGTGTTTTATTAATTAAAATCCATGTTAAAGAGAAATAATTGTGTTATTGTTATTATATATGTTTAAACAACTTACCAACTTGTAAACAACAACAAATAGCTGTATCCACAATGCTGTTTATAACCACGCTTACAACAATTAATTAAAAATAGCAATGTAGTGGCGTAACGGCAGCTCTCCAGCTGGTTATTGTTATCATCAGTGTTGCCAACGCCAGGAAAATATCCCTACAACTTACTTGATCTTACATCACTGTTACTTTCGGATTCTTTATTTATTTTTGTTGTTATTTTTTGTATAATTGTATTTTGTATATTTTCCCGGTATAGCGGTTAAGGAAAGCTTTAAAATGATGCCTCATTCATGTAATTTGAAGATGTATTAAGGAAGTTATGGCGTACCGACAAAAAAAATGGTCTTGAGAAATAATATATGTGATTATTAGTTTTAATGTTTGTTAGTAATGGCAAGTTAAGAATTAATTGTTTTTAATGAATTATGTTTTCGAAAAATTCAATGTTGTGATAGTTATCTAAGTTATAAATATATATAAGGTTTAAGTACATTTATTTTATATCATAAAATCATTTACGTTGAAAATTATATATATATATTTTTGTTTTTTTAAATAAAACTTTAAAAACTAATGGTCAAATAATTTTTATGTTATAAGTATCTTTGAGCTTGAATTGGGAGAAGATATATTGATAGAATAAAACTTGAACACACAATCTCCCAACTAATGAGTTTATTAACTCAAACGCGTTTCAACGAAAAAGTCACCATCTACAGTAAAACACGAGCAACAATAATGCAACTATAACTAACTGATTTATAGTTAACTGAGGCGTGTTAGTTACAGTTTGATTATTGTATAACGTGTAACACTGAAGATAGCGTACGTTTTTTTAAAATTACTTCTATACAAATAGGCTATATACTTTTAACTATTTACTTAACTCTGAATAAACACAATATTGTATAAGGGTGTGCAATGCCAGGACGAAACAGTATCTCCTTAGAACGTACACAAAGATAAGCTAGGGATTCACTTGTTGACCGCAGAGCAAACAATCGAGTGAAAGCAAAGTTGAATATTTTATTACCCTGTTGACACGACGGAGGGGAAGCACAACGTGTTGTTCAAGGAAAGGGGTAATGAGTTCCCGACTCTAACTCTGAAATAATAACAAACCCCCTTCCCTAGTGTCCATTAATAGAGTGCATTAATAGTGGTTATATTATTATATTATTTGAGTAAGAGATAGTTTGTAAAACTATTGAAAACAATTAACAGTGTAGATATGTGGTAATAAGAAAATCGGTCGAACCTTAAATTTGTAGCCTTCTAATTGCAATATTATATTACTAGAGGGTTCCGCCCCCTGCTCGCTTCGTTCACAACCCCTTCGCCGATGCAAATCAATCAATCTTTATTCTTTTACTTTCTCCACCCTATACGTAGTATATGGAGAAAGTATTGTTTTCGTCCACATTTTCGAATTTGAATTTTTAGTGGAATTATCTGTTTTGGTGCTCCCTGAACCCCAAAAAATTGTTTAGTGTAATTATCTGTGTTGGTGCTTCCTGAACCCATAAATATGTTTAGTGTAATTTTTTGTTTTGGTGCTCCCTGGACCCAAAAAAGTGTTTTTTTTTTTTTTTGTGATGTCTGTCCGTGTGTCCGTGTGTGTGTTTCTGTAAGGATGTATACAGAGCTGGAGACCATACCAACGGCCCGATTTTGATGAAATTTGGTATGTAGGTGTAGTTCTGGAATATCTCCATTGAAATTATTCATTTTTTAAATTTTTTGATTTTTAAGGGGTTTTACCCCCCAAAAATTGTCAAAAAACGAGAAAAATCTAAATTTCTCAAAAACGGCGCTAACGATTTTGATAAAATTTGGCTTATTTGTAGCCCTTAATGTACCCTACAATATGCAAAAAACCGTATCTTTCTAAAAATTTATGTAATAATAATAATAACTGATTTTTGGGGGTTTTGGCCAAAAAGGGGGTTGTTTTTCAAAAGATTTCAAAACCCTTTTCCGTGCATCTATACAGGCCTAACTGACATGTTTGGTGCAAATTTGTTCGAAATCGATCGAATAGTTTAAATAATAATAATAATATAATAATATATTATGGATGTGTGTTACATGCATCTAATATTTTCCATGATATGCCCAACTTTTTCAATTCTAAATAACCCCCTACTACGCTACTCTTAGGAAGGTATAAAGTTTCAACTGGGAGAAAGGATGTGGCAGTTATCTGGTACCGTTTATTTTGATAAGTTTAGTGTTACATTTATATAAGGCAGGTCATATAGTAATAGTATTAATAACTAGGGGAACACCCCCCTCCTACCCCTTGGTACCTTCTACACACATAATCATGTTATGTATTCTGTATAATAAAGGTGTAGGATTAATAATAACCCCAAATATTATTTCCCAAGTAGTATATTCTTCATCAATATTTATTATTCGAGCATCATTTTTAAGCCTATGTTCCCAGTTATAGACGAAAAATAGACATACAGCTTAATATTTATTATTCCGTTACAAAAATGTATTTAAAAAACTTGTATATTATACTTCATATGGCTCTTAATGAAAGGCGCAATTTATTAACTATCTGTTTAACTAACATGACAGCTGTTAGTTAGATTGTTTATATTCTGTATACAAGTGTAATCTATCACACAAATCAATCAAATTAAACCAACGTAAATAAATAAACGTAATTTATAAATTAAATCAATGTATTAAATCAGATAAGTGGGCCTACTCCTAAATATTCACACAGGTCAGCTGTTACCAGTTTATTGCGCGTACATTAACTCAAATATAGAATTTAAATCTGTCATGTTTTCATTCCATTCCAATACAAATCCATATTCGTTAATCAATTCGAGATAAAACAGAAATACAAGGTTTTAATCAAAAAAGCTTTGCTATCAATATCCAGCGATGGAATTTAAAAGCCATTAAAAACAGATTTGTATTCCATTGATTTCACCTGTATCTGTCTGCCTAATTGGCCGACATATCCATTTAACGACTCAACGAGAATTTGTAGAATAACTCATCCCCTTTCCCCTTTAGGGGTTGTCACGATAATTCCAAAACTAATTACTTCCCTTATCACGTGGTTCGGGCGAATTCCTACAGAGCGCAGCACGTTCTTTGCCCCTGCAAGGGGTGGTTAGTGCAAGTAGAGTCGTACAGAATGAGCCCTGGTCGTATTTTATCGATTGTTAAGCTGTAAATGCTAAACACAGAAAGTTGTTTGGATGTAAATAAAATAAAATGCTTATATTTGCATTTGTTATTTAAATTTAATGTGGTTTATTTATGTAATAAAAAAAATAAAAATTAATACACTTTTACTTATTTAATAATACTTTTTCTAATTTTTTATACCTTCTAAATTGAGAAGAGCTCAAGTCAAAATATACATAGTTCCTAATGTAGAGAACATTTTCAGAAAATAAATATTTTCTGCTATTTCTCATACAAAATATTGAATTTGTAAAATAATATAATACATGTAATTTTCAGCCACGATGTTAAATAGTGCTGGCCTCTCTTGTAATACATATTAATCTATCGACTCATTTAGGTCCTATATTTCTCGTTAGAGTACAGTACAGTCTGATTGGTCACAAGGAATAAGTTTTCTTTTTGTAATTAATTGTAAATAGAATTTTATAAAAATTAATTTACAAAAATTAAATAACATTTTAATCTACTAAATATTGTAAATATTTACTTGAGGGTCTGCAATACCACGCGAGTAAAGTATCAAATATAGTGAGCGAAGCCAACTTTGGACAGGCAGGCCTATGATATTACATTAGTAAAGAGCTCGAGAGCGACTTGAATATCGCTTATATACACTACCTTTTTTACTAACGCCGATCTAATTAGCGAATTTCCATAGGGAAAATGATCTATTTCAGTGGCCCTTATGGTAAGACCCAAGGTCGGGAGTAGCAAATGAGCACCTATCATGGTCCCCAGAACACGTTTTGGGGTGTCATTAAAAATCATATATGTATGTATGTATATAGATATGTATATATGTGTTCGCACTCTATCGGCCGCATTTTAAGTCCAATTTGGTTCAAATTTGGTACACATGTTGGTGGTCTACGTCGCTCAGAGAAGTTCGTTATCCAAAAAAATCCAACAATCGGAAGCATGTTTTTTGACCGGAATAACAATTTTTTGGAGATTTTTCCTACAAGAATGAATTTTTGTTTGAGATTTTTCTACAAATATAAATGTAGCATGTTATTCTGCACATTTTTTTACGCGACCTTATAACTCGCTTGGTTCCCCCAAAATCGATAAAAACGTAAAATACCATAGAAGTACCCGGTTCAAAGCCATGTGGTGGATTCTAACGTGAAGATACTCCCAATATCGGGGTTGGCGTGCGAAGCACGCAATGCATTGTATATTGAAGATACTCCCAACATACGGAATGGCGTTCGAAGCACGCAATCCTTTGTGTATTGAAGATACTCAAAACATTATATTGTGTTGTAACGGATCTATTATAAACTCCAATAAAAGCTATGTAATTCATGCGTACGTCTGTGAGTAACTAAATAATATATCGCATTCGTGAGGTGTATTTATTTAATTATTCGTTAATACAATATACTAGCTGTCCGATCCGGCTTTGCACGGATAGACAAATCAAAGTCAAATGTATATTAACAACAACAAAATATACCAATAAATATATTACACTGTGTATTTCTTACGGGGATTTTTAGTAACTTTGACCCCTCCAAACCCTAAAATTTCGAATTTTTTGAAAACCTTTCTTAGCTAGCACCTAGGGCACTAGAGGAAGCTACGTACCAAATTTAATTCCAATCCGTTCGGTGTTTTTTTTTAGTAACTTTGACCCCCAAGTTCTCCCTAAAATTTGTAATTTTTTAAACCCTTTCTTAGCGAGCACTTGCGGCCCTAGAGGAAGCTACGTACCAAATTTAATTCCAATCCGTTCGGTGGTATTTGACATTTCGCGATGAGTGAGTGAGTGGTATTTGTATTATACATATATAGATAACAGATGATTTCGTAAATCATCTGTAATATTTCAACAAGTATGTGCACCATTTGATACGTTTTCAACTTGTTTACCTTTAATGTAAATTGTTATATTGTTTTTGTATTATAGGAATAACAATGCACATTGGTACATATAATTTGTTCTAATATGTTTTCTACCTGACATATATAGATAGCACGTACGTTCTCTTTTGAGCCATTGCTCTGAATTATAGCTATTTTAACAGAATCGTAAAAGTTTTAGCAAACAACTGTAATAAATATCAGGCCCTAAAATCGGCCAATGATTGAAATGTATGACCTATTGTTTCGTTTTTAGAAGTTTATTTCAGGTATTTAAGTAAAATGTTCAATTATATGCTTTGTACGTATACCATATTAATCCCTAACCCCTGTAGCGTTTGTAGAAACGTATATCCAAGAATCTAGTAACTTTTGAATTCGCGCGCCAAGGCCAATTCAGTTGGCAACATTGTAGGTAAGACCAGTCTGCCACTCTCAACAGCTGTTAGCTACTTGGCTAGGTACTAAGCCGGCCGTTCTTGCTTATTCATTCTTCTGCAGTAGCCTGACTATGTAATGTGAAAGTGACAACACGATCAACTTTAGACTAAACCGAAGCTATTTAAATGTAATACCGTCTTGGTAAAAATTAACCATCAGTAAGCTAGTTTTATTTAATATGCGTTAGCGAGTTGTTTAAAGTATTCTTGTGACGTGTTTTACGGCGTTTCTAGCCAAATTTGTCTGACCTTGTCTAAGGCCTATTTCGTCACAAAACATGTCTACCGGCTAAGTTATCCATCTATCTTCTACCAGGTAAAGTTCAAACCTAAATTACACCCTGAGTTAGCTATAATAATATGTATTGTGTGAATTTAATTGTAACATTTATCTACACTTGCAGAGTAAATTTATGTCATAACTTAACTTCTTTTTTTCATAGCCTATATTTTACATAGCCTATCTGTTTTACTTTACGTAGCCACAAGCCTTAAACTGTTTGCATTATAAGATTTAGAAGCCTTTTTAAGCCTTATAAAGGTGTATAGTGTGTATTAAAAGCTCTGTTTTAAATATTTCTTTGTAAGCCTATAAATTAGAATACAGTTTCTTACACGAGGCTAAATTACAGTTTCATACAGGAAAATATAATACAGTTCTATACACGAGGTTAAATTACAGTTTCATACATGAAATAGTTATGCAACTTTATACATGTTTTTAGCATGTACTAAAACATGTGTTTTTTTTCTTACAGTGAACATCACTGGTTTAAGTATTACATGGGTTTAACCTTCTACAAGTTTTGACTTCCATCTTCGGAACAATAAAAAAAACAGCTATAATGAAAACTTTCTGAGTGTTGCTAGAATTTTGAACTGTCTGTTACTTAAAATATGTTATCTAAATAATAAAGGCTTACATAGTTGAAAAAGGCTACAGTAATATATTTTTTTTATAATAATAATTGGGTGGTGCAGCTATAGCATATTTCGGACCTTAGCCCTAAGGGCTCTATATTAGAAAATTTACTTACCTTTTTTTAATAGAGAGACGTCTCATAATTTTTTTTTATTAATTAATTTTTACCTAGTATTAATTTTGGCCATAGATATAAAATTATTATTAAATCCATGGTGAATGTATTCAATTTTGTAAATTTGTAAACACTACTAGTTCGTAATTTTTTATTTTTTATATTTGTAAACAGGGAGGGTTTTTCAAATTTTATTTTGGGGAGGGTTTTTCTTTTTGAACATATTTAATTAATATATATATATTGTAAATATTTTCTTTGAAAATCAATTGTACTTAAGGGCATGTCAATCTAAGATTTTTATTATTTAAGGGCGTATAATCTTTTGTATTTCAATTTAAAATAATATTTTAATAAACAAATTGTTTATTAAGTGAATTGTATTTGTTTGGCATTTCCTGTGAATAGCTAATTCAGGTGTTTCTTGAAAACCTTTCCTCAGAACACGTTTTTGGGTGCCATTAAAAATTATATATATATGTATGTGTTCGCACACTAGCGGCCGCATTTTAAGTCTGATTTGGTCCAAATTTGGTACACATGTTGGTTGTCCGCGTCGCTACGGACGAGTTTGTTAGCCAAAAAAATCCAACAATCGGAAACACGTTTTGTGACTGGATGTAACTATTTTTTTGAGATTTTTAATACGAGAATGATTTTTTTTAAGAGTTGTTTCTACAAATATAAATGTAGGATGTAATTCTGCACATTTTGTTTTTTTTACGCGACCTTATAGCTCGCTTGGTTCCCCCTAAAATCGATCAAAACATAAAATACCATAGAAGTAAACGGTTCAAAGCCATGTGGTGGATTCTACCGTGGGGTTGGCGTACGAAGCACGCAATTCATTGTGTATTGAAGATATTAGCAATACGGGGGTTGGCGTGCGAAGCAAGCAATGCTTTGTGCGTTGAAGATACTTAGAACAATGGGGTTGGCGTGCGAAGCACGCAATGTTCTTGTGTTGAATATACTCCCAATATTCGGAATATAGTGCGAACCATTTTGCAGCTACTCAGCACCGTCGTGAATATACCTATTTCCCAAACTGTTGATTGAAACCCTAAAACATAGGCCTATAAATTTAATTTTTAAATTTGTTCAACTCACGTCAGCGGTTCAGCTGCGTGGTCGAATTATTACACTTAGCATAGTTTGTTATAAACATTTGTTTGCTTGTAATCGCGTACCCCTCCTCAGTACGGCGCACAGTAGGCAATACAGCTACACAGAAGTGTGGAGGTAACGGGAGAGTTTCATTGCCCCCGTGAGACTTCAGGCCAGCCACGGGTAAAAGTATTTTTACGGTAGCCATTTACGATGAAAGCAAATGGTAATGGCCTACTTTCTTCCGACCCCAGCCTGTTATTGTTACGTTCTGTTGTATTACATACATTGTATGATTCAAAAAGTAATTTTTACAAATACAAACGATAATTTTACATTCCACAAGTTGAGTTTAGAATTCTAAACGGATAAAAAGAAATGCATAATATACTATTTTTCATTGTTATTCAGTGGATAGATATGCATTAGAAAAATAAAGGTGTAGCATTAATAATAACCCCAAAGCTAAGGTGGTAAATAATGTTAAATGTTCAAATCAAATTATTTCATATATTTTATAACAGCAGTTATAATAAAGGTTGAAAGAATTAGCAAGGCTCAGGTCTATACTTTATTAAAAACCTAACTTAAAAGTTAGAAATAAAAACAATTGCTTCAGAGTTTAAAATCAGCTGGGAAATATAGGAGCAAGCAGCTGTTTCATCTGTTTTTTATTCTATTGGTTGCTATGGTAGTAAATGTAACTGCATGCGCTGGTTCATCAGTTCGTTTAGCCTAACCTAACATTTTTTTCCGGCTAAATTTACAAATATTGAAATAAAAAATGTGTTTATCAAAATTAATTGTATCCTATGTTACTCAGGCAAAGAGGATATTTTTATTAGTAAAACTATTTTTTCAATCGGTTCAGCAGTTCCTTTACATACATACAAATTTTACCTCTTTATAATATTAGTATAGAAAACTTCACCTTGGCTTTGTAGACACATTGCATTCAGTAAACACTGTGCAGGCGCCAACTAGATATACACAAACAATGACGTTAACTAATGGGTCCCATCTAGTAACATTATATCCCACTAGCAACTATATTACATTTTCCTACATAAATAACAAAGCGCATAATTAATGTATTGTATAGTGCACCAAGTATAAATAACAAACTCCAACAAACAATGGGTCAGTCATACGTTGAGACTTGCTTTGAAGATTTCTGAACTGTACTGTACTGTAACTAGAGTACATGTTTTTATCGAAATGAATTACAGACTATGTTACTCAGGGATACTGTAGCTTTTTATTAGGGAAATTATTTTTTCAATCGGTTCAGTCGTTCCAGAGATCACCCCATACATACAAACAAACCAAATTAATTTCAACTCAGATATTAGTATATAGTATAGATATTAGTATAAATTACAACCTGTAGTACAAAATAAAAATAGTGGATAAGCTAATATTCACAATGAGTTTTTTTTTTAATATGTTGCAACATTCAGGACCTAGTCACATTATTAAATCTATGAAAGAAACTTGCATAAATAAAGCCCTAAATCGCTTTCTTAACCCTGCAACTGTCAGACTACTCAATTTGAGTGGTCGTGGGGGCGTGGCACGTGAAAACGATCAATTTTGACAACTCTACTTGTAATGAATATTTCACCCACTAAAAACTATCCAATCGCAATAAATCAAAAACGTTGGAAAGGACATGATCTAAACTTTAATTTTTGCATTTACAAGTTTTTTCTAAAACGTATATTTACATACGTAATCATCGTTGCAGTTTTTTAGTTTTCTAAAAGCCAATGTCGCGCGAATTTTAATACACCAAAACTACCTTTAATTCCAGTTTCTATGTCTTTCAATACAGCCCGCCCGGTATTTTTCTGAGTTATATCTGTATACTGAAGGATTCATCACACTTTTACCTATCTGAAACTGCCATCCATTCCAAAATCGGATAAATTGTTCCAAAGATATGGAATTGTCTGTAAACTTTTGCAATTGAGCAGATTTCAACCAATAAAACAACACATTTTGCGTTCGAGATATCTTTTATAATTCGAATTATTTCAATAGACTTTTTGATATCTATTTATAGACCAAAGTTCAGTCTATCATTTGATGTAAAGCAAACTATATTTGACTTTTTAGATGTTATTCAAACATCAGTTGAAAATTCATATTTGCACAGAATTCATACTACCGCTTGAGTTTGCAAAACAATGCTGTTTCCATTGTCTTCAACGGTCATATTTTGAATTTAATTTGTCCGCACGAGGTTTCATTTGTTTCATCTTACTTTTGTAATTCAATTGATTCTAAGTAAAACACTTTTATGATGAGGTAATATACAAGTATACAGTTCAATTCTTTGATTTATTCTCTACACTTTGTTTTAATAATATTTCATTTTTGGGCAAAGCATATATTAGTAAATTACGTTTCAAATTAGGCGGTTTTGTTAGCAATCGTGTATTTGGAACACAAAAACTGGTGTTTTCAAAATAAGAAATTTGAAATCGATAAATGTTTTTATACAGTTCTATTTAGAACTAAATTACGAAACTTTTTTAAGTTTACGAAAAAACTACAAAAAATGTTTACGACTTGTTATGTAGACCTAAAGTTGATCTTTTTCCTTTCGTTACTAAACATTTTTTGTTTCTTGAGCTAATAACTTTTACAATTTTATTACATCAATAAATTTTTTAATTACATATATGGATTTGTTAACCTTTCTCTACAAAAAAGGTACAGAACACTTTTGGATTGGTATGCAATTACTATATTTGGCGAATTTTTGAAAATATGCTTGCACACGCACCGAAATGACTTGGCGTTGCAAAACATTAACATGGACAGTTGTAGGGTTAAAAAAGACGATATATACTACATAATATTTGCACACATATGTTTTTTAACGTTTAAAGTTTGTCAAAAACAAAAACTTTATTTTGTATTTTTTTCAAATTGTCCGATTAAATTTGTATCGTCGAATATGTCAAAAACCGTTCTCCTAACAAACAATTTAAAAACAAAATTGATATAAAATTAGCCTAGAGTTACCATAAAACATTACACATAAACATTTAAACTTTTATATAGTTTTTAGATTCTAGTAAATATGATAAATTAGGCTGCAAACAACTATGAGTAAATTTTGATGTTTTGTCGATAATTTGCTTATTTTATAAATCAATAAACAATTAATTAGATCACGCTGCTGAGTCGAGCTAATTTCCAAAATTATGTTTTTTTTTCGTTTTAAGGTTTCAACCAGGTATTTGGGAATTTGACCTACTCATGACGACACTGACTATCCGCCCCGGTGTATACGAATTGTACTAGTTGAATTAATTGGTCTGCTTTTTAGCCTCCAGCCACGGCCGAGCTTTGCGAATTCGCACGTCGGCATTGTGGGCCTTGGAATAAGAATTGCTTCGGTTCTCTAGCTGCGGAAAGACCTGCTTCGCGAGTTTGCGTTCCGGGCGTCGGCTTCGGATAAGAAACTGTCGCCACGTTTTAACCCCACACGTGCTTTTGAACTGGGGATTTTATTGGTATTTTACGTTTTGGTCGATTTTCGGGAAACCAGACGAGCTACAAGGTCGTGTAAAAAAAAGTGTGCAGAATAATCTCATATGTGTATTTCTTTATATAAAACACCAAACACGTTTTATTCTAGCACTCAATCATTCTTCCGGTTGCTATATTTTGTTCGCTAAAAAGCCGTCCGAGTGACTTATAAAACCAACGTTTGTGTAAAATTTTTACTCATAAATCTATTTATATATATTATTATATACCACTCACTCACTGACTCACTCATCACGATTTCTCAAAAACTACCGAACGGATTAAAATGAAATTTGGTATGTAGCTTCCTCTAGGGCCATAGGTGCTCACTAAGAAGTGGTATGACAAAGTTCTAAATTTTAGGGGGGTTTGGGGGGATCAAAGTCAATAAAAAACGATTTCTTCAAAACTACCGAACGGATTGGAATGAAATTTGGTATGTAGGTTCCTCTTGGGCCATAGGTGCTCATTAAGAAAGGATATGAAACATTTCTAAATTTTAGGAGGGGTTTGGGGGGATCAAAGTTACTAAAATCATAATTTCAGATCTTTTATTATTATGACAATAGTGCTTTTATTATTTAAGATCTGTAAAAACCAAGTACCACCCACTGACTGAACACTTAAAAAGAATACAATTACGTTAAAAAGACTGAAAATACCAACTACCACAGGCAACGCCCTACGGGTCAGCTAGTAGATATATATATATACAAGTGTGCTGAAAAGTCCGGAGACACCACTGTAACTCTTTAGTGAGTGGCAATTCATAAAATGTTAAAAGGCATAAAAATATACTTCTTAATGTATGGGGCAACTTTGCCTTCATATTCAAAATTGGAAAATTTGTGGATTGCTAAAATTGTTTAAATATAGACCCCTATCGTGTGTCCCATCATTTAAAGTTATTAATTAAGACTACAACAGTTGATGCTAATTTTTTGCAATGCCAGGCCATTTCGGTGCGTGTGCCAGCATATTTTCATAAATTCACCAAATATGGTAATTATAAACCAATCCCATAGTGTTCCGTACCTTTTTTGTATAGAAAGGTTCAACGAATTTATATATGCCAGTAACAAAATTATTTATGTAAAATTTACAAATTTTTTAGCTCAAGAAACAAAAAAATGTTCAGTAACGAATCGAAAACGTTCAAATTTATCCTTACATAAAAAGTAGTAAACATTTTTTGTAATTATTTTCATAAATGTTTTCTAATTTAGTTCTAAATAGAACTGTATAAAAATATTAATAGATTTAAAATTTCTTATTTTGAAAGCGCAAGTTTTTATGTTCCTACTACAAAACAGGCCTAGTTTGAATAGTAATTTAGGAATTTATCCTTTCCCAAAAATGAAATATGATTATAAGTAAGTGTAAAGAATAAGTCAATGAATTAAACTGTATACTTGTAAATTATTATTTCATAAAAGTATTTGAGTTAGCTTTACTTGAATCAAAAAATGAGATGAAACAAACAAAACCTCGTGCGGACAAAGGAAATTCAAAAAATGACCGTTGAATACAATGGAAACAGCGATCTCAAACGGTAGTATGTATTCCGCGCAAGTCTGTACATTCAACTGCTGTTTGAATAACATCTAACCAGTCAAATATAGTTTGCTTTACACCAAACGAAAGATTGAACTTTGGTCTATAAATAGATATAAAAAGGTCTATTGAAATAATTCGAATTATAAGAGATATTCCGAACTCAAAATGTGCTTTTTATTGGTTGAAATCTATCCAATTGCAAAGGTTTGCTGATAGTAGAGTTCCCGGCACTTGGGCGCCGGAAGTGGTGGGGGAAGGTCATTGACCTTGGGCCACGCCCCCTTTTTTTGGGTGTTTTTTTGGGTCTTTTTGGTTCCTAACCCAAGCCACGCCCCCTTTTTTTGGGTATTTTTTTTGGGCCTTTTTGGTTCCTAACCCAAGCCACGCCCACTTTTTTTGGGGTCCTAACCTAACCTAACATTTTTGGATTTTGGGTTTTTTTTTGGGGGGTCCTAACCTAACATTTTTGGATTTTGGGTTTTTTTTTTTTGGTGGGTCCTAACATTTTTGGAATTTTTGGAATTTTGAAGATTTTTGATTTTTGGAAATTTTGGGGAATTTTGGATTTTTAAAGATTTTGGGGAATTTTGAGCCGCCATCTTTTTTTTTTGGCAGCCATCTTGTTTTGTAATAATTAATATTTAATTTAATTTAATTTTTTGCTTTGAAAAAAGTTTGGGTGTCGCCGAGAGTCGAACCGGGTATCACCATGACCCGAGTCCGCAGCGCTAGCGGTTAGGCTAGGCCGACTCTGTTGAGAATCTACTGTTTTGTGAAGTATATAAGTTTACCACCCGTCAGCAACCTTGCATCAGGTGCACGGTGTTATAGTGTCGTCGGGATATAGTATAAATTGTATTATAACAACCCAAACATTACCGATCGTTCCCGAATCCGACCGAAGGTCACTTAGAGAAATTATTAGCTTTAAATTGTTATAGTACCCTTGTAATATAGTATAAAGTGCATTATATAAACCCGAACACTACCGAGGGGGCCCGAGTAAATCCGAATCGGACTTAGTCAAAATAAAGACTTGCAAACCGTAATTAACCGAACGTAAGGCTCTGCCGCAACCCCCGAAATTCGTACTTAGGCGAAATAAAGCTTAGACTAACCATAGGCGTTGCCGCAACCCCTTGTAATATATTTCTACCGGTCTTACCCGAACCAAAACGAAGGACTTGACCGAGCTTAGGCTTCGCTGTACCCCGAATTATTTTTATAAATTGTGTTATAACGTATGGAAAACCGAGCTAACCCGAACGGAAGGTTCTGCCCGAGTTCAATCGAAGGGCACTTAGCCGAAATAAAACTTTGACTAAAATTAGGCTCTCCCGCAACCCCCGAAATTCGTACCTGGGCGAAATAAAGCTTAGGCTAACCATAGGCGCCCCCGCACCCCGTGCGTATGATTTACACTATTTCTACCGGTCTTACCACGAACCAAGACGCCGGACTTGACCGAGCTTAGGCTTCGCTGTACCCCCGAATTATTTTTATGAATGTGTTTTAATGTATGCAAAACCGAGATAACCCGAACGTAAGGTTCTGTCCGAGTT
>JAGFPH010003947.1:63967-87861 GCA_018207615.1 Philaenus spumarius | reverse complement strand
TGTAAGTACATAAATTTTAAAAAAAATTTGGGAGAATAAGAAATAACGTTAGTTGGGTATTTGCTATCACACCAATTTCTTCTTCTTCTTTTTGTTGTTGTTATTATCTGTGTCTGGAATTTACGTTTCTGCATAAAACTAATTTCTTAAGAAGTTAACTAACAATTGTTAGATATCTTCAAATTAACACTTTATTCTCTTGGTATTTTTGAAACGATTATACTGATCAGAAGGGTTGCCTAAAGACATCAGTAAACATTTCATCAAACATGGGGTTGTAAAATTTGAGTTAAATTATAAAAAATAAAATTATTGAGCTGTGTTATTCGAAGATTATGTTTGCATTCTATTTACAGATTTATATTTATTAATTATAATATTTTTTAGCACATAGAAGTAACTATTTCGTCAGTATGATGATTTTGATACGCTTAAAACCCTTGAAATAAATAGTGAAACAAATTCATTAAAATAATTTGTTTCGTCATCATACTGACGAAATAGATACTTCTATGTGCTAAAAATGTTATAATAAAAATAAATCAGTAAATAGAATGTAAACATCATAATCTTCCATAAACACAGGTAAGAAGCAATAAACATAGGCCTACTTTTTCCCCCAATATAGTTCAAATAAGCTATACAACTTGCCATACTCTTACTAAACATAACTATGGTTATATAAATCATTGTAAAAAGTTTAAACAGGAAATTATTTCCACAGATACAACAAAATAAATGTCTGAACACATTGATATATTGTAGAGAACAGATAAAGGAGCACCACGAAGTGTTTTAAAAGCTACAGACGTGTAAATAATGTGCAGCGGTCAGAGTGCGAAGCATTTGTTTGTTGAGAAGTTAACAATGGCGTTAGTCTTTCCTTCGCAGAGGTGAGAGTTATGTTTGCTCATTTAACAACTGAACAAAATAAACCAACATTGAAGAGTGCTGCTAGTACAGCTTCTCCTGGAACAATTTGATTATACAAATTTATCTATTCCGCTGGTTTGATTTTATGATAATTGGTTGTTGTACTGCAAGCATTATATTGGTTGTTAAAAATGGGGACTTTATATTTTACGTTCAAGATATTTTCATAGAACTATCATCACAAGTTTAACTATAACTATTAATTTAAATTTATTCAAAGTTTTAAGTGAAAATATTGACTAACTGGTAAACTAGAGACGAGATAAACATTATTTGTTGCATAAATCTGACATAAAAATGTGTGCTTATCTCGGAACATAGCGATACCGCCCTAGACTTTAAACTAAATTAAAATATGGACATTTTATCTTTAAGTACGTGCCACATTCAAGTACTGCCACATTTATTAGCTCTTGTTTTCGCAATCTTTTAGATAACAATTTGTAACTTTGTATACGTTAAGTTAACAATTTATAAGTTAAGTATTGAAATTGTTACTATGCCAAGTTTCTAGATGATATTTTGAAACATACTAGACGAGTATCAATTAGCCTACATAATTTTAACTGCAGTGTGGGATATCTCTATTTTCAAGGTATAGTATTAAAACGTGAACTATTAAAATTTTAAACAATCAGACTCTCCACATGCAAACCAGATGAAGTAGGAATGATGTGATTATTAGTGCATATCTCATATATTTTGTATTTGTTCCACAATTAATGATTATTAGTCTTTTTTAATTGGCATGGAATTTAGGGGCCTTACATTTAAGATGCTTATATTTAGAAGCCATACAAATTCTTTTTGCATAACTTAATAAGTATTTATCAAAGTGTAAATGGCTTATTAATATCTTCTTAAATTATATTATCTTGTAATATACCTTTTAGTAGTTATAAAGTTTAAGTATTTTTCTTTAGCACTTGTTATATACAGTATTCTTTAAAATCTTGAGGATACTGATTTTTTTAAATTTTTAGGCCCTTTTGTGTTAGTACAGTTTTAGAACAAGAAATTACTTATTTTGGTAAGCAAGAGTTTGAGTTTAAAATTCTGAAAATGTATGCACACATTTTTGGAATCGTAAATACACGGATTGGTAGCAACATAGTTTCGACTATGGTGCTAGATAATTCGAAATTAATATCTGTAATGAGCCTTTTGTGATTAGTACTTACATTTTGTTATCATTGCACAACCTGGCATTTAGTGTTACATGTTCATTATTCACTTACGTACACCCCACACACTACAAGCTATTTTATAAAACTAAATTTATATGTTCGCTTCGAAATGGTTAATTTGACAGAATAAAACATTTCTGTTATTCTACATCTAATTCAGTACGTTGTGAATAATGCAATGCAACTACGTTGTTTTTAAATGAACAATGCAACTAAATCAACAGTTTTTCTAACGACATTTGAAACCGTAAGGTTAAATCATACCCTAAAGAGGCCTTACAGGTTGTTTTCAATTCATAGACGTTTATTTAAGACGGCCTTAGATGAGGCTACATTAAGCAGATCTAAAGGGAAAAAGACACCTGTAAACATTTTACAAAAGTAAATACCTTTAGAACGAATATTTCATTAACTGTACATACAGCTATCCTTGTGTAATTTAACTTGTTAAAACATTTTAAATGCATTTATTTAGTTTATTTATGAATGTAATCAGAAATCGTTCATAACATTCATTATTTCTTACTGTAATATTGTTGGCACTTTGTCCAACAGTTGACACAACTTAGCAACTACAAAATCAGCTGCTAAATAAACTGGGGATTCAAACTTTAAAGAAGGATTTAAGGCTTACTTAAAATGTATACTTAAGGCTTGACTCTGCAGTCAAAAATCATACATTAACTTTTATTTTCCTAAAGTCAACCTAATGAAACGACTATGAATACCAGCGGTAGTCTGTCTTCTCTAGTCGATATTTGCATGGTTCATAAGTAACACAATTGAACTTAATGTTTCGTAAAATCGTTTATGAAACATTATTAATTTAGCCAAAGGTTTACGGACAACTATATTGATGATAAGATACTATATTGTATCTTTAACCTGGCGACAGTCTTAGTACATAACAACGTGTTATATTTAATATTCTAATTGGTGATATAAATAGTCTCGAACATGCTGAAGGGTGATGCGAGCAATAAATAATCTTAATAGTAGCTATATTACTTCTACTATGCTGAAGGTGATACGACAAATCTATTTAAAATTTCAAAGATAGCAGTAATTTTTACCAAGGAGTAAGGTGATACGAAACATCTTTAGGATGGTCTTGTGGGTTTTTTCCCGTTTAGAACGTGGTTGAAAAGTACAAAAAGACTTATTGATTAACTGTATACGTACATTAGGAGCGAAGATAAGATAGCAAGGGTGAGGATAAAGATGAGGGGAAAGAAGAGAGATGATTGATTTGATTACACCAGGGAAGAATTAACGCCCGCATTTCTTACTTACCCTCCGACGTTTTCACTTTCCCCAAAATTGAGTAAGTAACAGACCTGTCTCGACACGACCCGAGGGTTAGCATACTTTATTTAACAACACAAGAACGAACCAATTTATGGAACTTGTAAACTGGCTAGTCAAGTAAAAATTTATTTATAAACTAATTTTAAAGTAAAATATATCATGCTTGACGTAAGAAAATTCAAGTAAACAGTATCAGTGTTCACATTAAATGTAGACAGCTCTAAAATTGGGGGGGGGGGGGGGTAAAACTGTAATATCAGCATTTTTAGCTATTTGAGAATAAAAAATGGCATAGAATTAAGAAATTGTAAATTTTAACTATACAATTATTTATAGTTTTACAATAACTTATAAAGTAAAGTTAAGTATTTAGTTAGATTACTAAAACAAATATGTAATTTGTTAGTTCAATAAGTTCTTCAAAACTTTAATTTTTCTACTTTGTTTGAATATATGTATTCAAGTCACTTGAGTTTACCACTCCCATCAACTCCTGGCAGGGATGTGGGACCTATATAAAAAAACACACACAATTTCATACAACCATTTGGGAAATTGGTCTACTCACGAAGGCGCTGAATAGCTGCATCCGTGTATGAAATACATTAAGCCTAGTCCACACATACAAACAATGTTTAACAGTTTGTTGTGTCTTGTTTGTCTACAGTTTTCAAATTGTTTCGCAACTGTTGTCATTGTTTTGTGTCCACACTAGCAAGGCAGTGTTTCTCGAGATGTTGACTGAAGAAGACGTTCTTCTAGCTTGTGCTAATTTATATTTAATTCTACACAATGAGGTTAGCTTACCTAGGAGAAGGCGATGGTGGGCTCGCAGATTTCTTGAAGAAGGTCCTTATTACGTATGACCAGTTGCCAGAGAAAGCGGAAATGCATCGTGGGCGCATAAAGTGCATAACTTTTTTGAAACCTCTAAAAATGAATGAAAAGCCGCGAAAATCGGTACTAGCGGGTTTTTAGGGTGCTGATCTCATTTCTGACCATACGAAATGCTCCCGATTAACGATTCAGTAAATAACCGATTACTTTTGATTAACAATGTGGATATTTATTTAACAAGATATCAAAATTATTTTGTTTTACGTAGGCCTACAAGTTTCTCCTATGAGAATTAAAATTCTCCTTTCATAAAATATCATGCACATCGTCCATCTCCCTCCCCTTCGGTGTACCGGAGGCATTTCGCATGGTCGGAAATGAAATCAGCCCAAAAAAATCCCCGAGATAAAATTTTCAATTCTCTGTGGCGACGTCACAAATTTTGCCCCCCAGGCCCCCCACCTGGTGCACTGGGAGCATTTAACATGGTCAGAAATGAAATCAGCATCCCCAAAAACCCCTGAGAGGAAATTTTCAAATCTCTATCGCAACTTCACAAAATTTCCCCCATCGCTCCCAAAGCCCCCCCTCCCGGTGCACCGGGAGCATTTCATATAGTCAGAAATGAGATCAGCGCACTCACGAAGCATTTCCGCTTTCTCCTGAAACTGGTCGTATGTAGACTTTGTTCTTACTTTTTGTTTGTTTGCCTTACTGGACTGAGTATAAATATTTCATAAATGCCTGTGTATCACTTTTGGTGCTGCTCACAGTCCAGTTTAATGTCTCTATATTTAATAAGTTAAATATAATAAGTTAAATATAGAGACATTAAACAGTACTGTGAGCAGCACCAAAAGTGATACACAGGTATTTATGAAATAGACTTTGTCCCTGGTATTTTTTTGAACATGATGCAGAAAAATGCATCTAAATCGGAGCTGTAGGCATACTTTTATTAATTTTTCAATACTTTGCCTGGTCTACATGTTTGTGTGTTTTCCGTTTGGTTTGAGAAACAGAAAACATTGTTTATTGTTTGCTGAAACAAGTTAAATGTTTGCCATTGGTTTGCAACTGCTTCCAAACTGTTTTCGAACTGTTCGCAAACTTCCAGCAAACATCCGGCAAACAAATGAGAAACACGAAAACTACTGGCATACTGTTTGCAAACAATGTCTTTAGTAAACAACTACCATATACTAGTCTTTAGTAGAAAAAGTTTCCAACTCAGCCTCCAGCCCCGGTTTACTTACTGCTCCATTCGCTCGATCTTGCGGCCTCGGATTATGGGACTGCGTTTCGCGACTTTGCAGCTCAGCCGTCGGCTTCCCGGGACATTCGATAATACTCCACGTGGATTTGAACTGCGTACTTTTAAGGAATTTTACGTTTTGATCGATTTTGAGGGCTACAAGGTCGTGTACAAAGAAAGTGTGCAGAATCAATCTCCTATTTTTATTTTTTGTAGATAAAACCCCAAAAAACTTTCATTATAGTAGGGAAAACCCAACAAATCTTTGCTTCCGGACAAAAAAAGTGCTACCAGTTGTTAAATTTTTTGGCTAACGATCTCGTCCGAGAAAGTTATAATATACTTAATGTGGACCGAATCGGCCGTTAGAGTACGAACACATAAATACATATAATTACAGAAAGGTCACTGCAATAGTTCATCTTGTCTATGGAAATTCGCTAATAAACCAAAATTCACGAATGCTTTGTAAAAAATAATATTAAATCAACAAAGAATATTCGGCAAGTAACACAAGACTTAATATCTGATTTTTTATAATTCATTGCTATTCCCTCTAAATGGCAGACTGCAGTCTATAACATTCTCTCTTCCGCTGAAAGCAACCCTTTCGAACAATAGCGAACATTTGCACACATTTGCATATTCGATTATTAAATACACTTAAAATCATCCAATCGTAATAAAACCGGCATTGTTGGAAAGGAAATAAATTAAACTTTAATTTTTGCATTTAAAACGTTTTCTTAAAACGTATATTTACATACGTAATCATCGTTTTAAAATTGTAGATTTCTGTAAACCTGTTGTCGCCGGTGAATTCAAATACAATTAATTATACTCTACTTTCCCACTGCTCTAAACTTCAAAGACAATCAACAAACATATTCTGATCAATATTATAAAGTTGCCATTGGATTCGTCAACATTTTATCTTTCTAATACTGCCTTCCAATCAGATGTCACTGTTTTACACTATTTATGACAAAGATTTCTGTAAATCCTTGCAATTGGATAGTTTTCAACCAATGAAACAGCACATTTGTCAACCGAGATAACGCCTACAATTCCATATGTTTTTACATATATCTTTATACAATTTTGTAGAGAAAACTTCCATCTTTCGTTCGGTGTGACGTAAACTGGATACAACCGATTATGTTATTTAAACAGCAGTAGAAAGTACATAGATTTCGTGAATTCAAGCGGTCGCTAGGCCCGTCTACTTCCCACGCTAAAGGTCGTTCGTTTCCTTTATCCGCGCGACGTTTCATTTGATTGACCTCATTTTGTTATTCAAGTAAAGATAATTCAAATACTTTTGTGAAATAGCAATTTACAAGTGTATATTTTTTTCTTTGATTTATTCTCTACACTTTGTTATAATATATATTTAATTTTTGAGCAAATCATATATTAGTAAATTACTTTTCAAACTAGGCCTAGTTTTGTTAGCAGTCTTGTAGTAGGAACATAAAAACTGGTGTTTTCAAAATAAGAAATTTGAAATTGATAAATGTTTTTATACGGTTCTATTTATACTAAATTACGAAACTTTTTTACACTTATGAAAAACAATTACACAAAATATTTACTACTTTTTTGTAGGCCTAAACTTGTACTTTTTCCTTTCGTTACTAAACATGCTTATTTCTTGGGGTAATAACTTTGTAAACATCAATAATTTTTTGACTGACATATTTGAATTCTTTGTACCTTTCTCTACAAAAAAGCTACGGAACAATTTTGGATTTTGATGCAATTACTATTTTTGGCGAATTTAAAAAAAAATCTTGCAAAACACTAAAAACCTGCTTCTCAATTTTCACTATAGCTGGCCAGTTCTAGCGAAATTTTCTTGAGTCTCCCATCTTTAAGATTTGCCTTTTGTAGCAAATCAAAATTTTTTCAGAAGTTTAATACTTTGAATACCAACAAAAAATAATGAACAGATAAATTTAACTACAACTTTAAGAAGAAACTATAATACGTTTCTGTGTGAAATTTGTATAACAAAAGAAAAAGAAAGCTGTTATTATAACATTGTCTGGTTTCAACTGCAGATGCAGACACAAGACACTAGTTAACAAAATGAATGCAGGTAACTGCATCTAAGCGTAACTTAAGTGTTGCAACTTAAAATTAGATTAGAAATCTTACTTTTAAACAAAGACAATGTACACAGGTTTGTTGTAGCAAAAACGAGCCAAGAAGAGACATAAGGGTGCAGTTTAGTATAGAACAATGGCAGCTAACGTGTACTGTAATCACAGACTTAAAGAAAGTGCAGTATCTTTACAATGTATGTAACAAGAGAAACGCATCTTTAAATTGCAACTTTATATGGATGCTACTAAACTGTGAACAAGTTTTATTTGATGAGGGCTGCGTCAACCACCCTCTTGCAGGTGTACACTACAAAGTTTATTACCTCCAATAAAATTGGCAAAGGTAACCCGTCTACACATCTTAACATAATCCAATTATTTTTCAAGCAAAGCACTCAGAATATTTCAGGATCTGGCACACTTTCTCCCCAACGGATTGTGTCTTTACAAGCAATATTTTACCAGGCTTTCAGAAAATTTGTGTATCCCAGATGAACTTAATCGTAAAGATAATAATTCGATCACACAGCTGAATCGCTGACGTGAATTGAGTGAATTTCCAAAATTGAATTTATATTTTTTAGGGTTTCAAACCAACTATTTGGGAAATTGGTCTACTCATGAAGTCGCTGAGTAGCTGGCTACAAGTATGAAATATATTAGTAGAATTTAGTTGTACCTCAGCCTCCAGCCTCGGTTAACGTTCTGCGCTTGCGGCTTCAGATTATGGACTGCTTCGCTTTGCTCGCGCTTGACAAAGCTGCACCCGGCTTTCGAGTTCAGATCATAAGCTGCTCCCAGGTAAAATCACCCACGTAGATCTGAACTGGTTACGTGTATGGCATTCTACGTTTTGATCGATTTGGGGGGGGGGGGGCAGTCTGGCTAAATTTCAAACAATTTTTAATTCTGGTCAAAAACTTGCTTCCGGCTGTTTGACTTTTTTTTGGCTACCGAACTCGTCCGAGTGACTTAGAAAACCTACGTTTGATTGGTTAATACAGGGGCACTTGGTTCGGGGTGGGGCGATGAGGATGAGGTATCCTAGATCCTGACGTAACGAAGTAGAGCCATATCATTGTGAGAATGAAATGATTTTTTTTATATAATAGAGCGATATAAACCTAACCTAAAATAGCTCCTTGTTGTAATAAAAATAACCGATACTAAATTTTATGTTGTTATGGCAAATGTAAACGCTTTCAAGGAATGCGTGTTGTTTCTGTACAGGTATAAGATAAAGTTGTGTTAAGCTTATGATCCAAATTAACTGTTTTATTTGTATGTAACGACAGATGTTTCAATTATAATGTGGTAGCCTTTTTCGTTGATTTTTGTTTGTGTTTGGTTTTATTTTGTTAACGTAATCTGAAAAACCTGTTGGTTGTGAAGAATAACAAGCTGATTTTAAATTTGCTAACTTGGTTGCTATGGTAATGGATGTAAATGTATTCAACAAACATGTGGTGCTAAGATTTTGATCTGAATCAGCTGTTTTATCTGTCACATTGTTGGGTGTTTTCGGTGTTAACCCCCGTATTTTCACTATTTTACGCTCTAAAATGAAAATTTTTCAACAGGAATTTGAAAATAGATTCAAGTGATTGAATACAGGAAATACAATTTATAATAAAATAACAAACCACTTCTCATCTAATAAATTGCATCTAATATTAAATAAACGTTTATATGAAATCAGATCCTTAAAATTAGAAAAAGCAGTCTCCCTTGTAAACTAATAGCTTTGCCCTTCGAGTTCGTTATTTACACCTCAGAAGCTTTTAAATGCTCTCACGTTTTCTTGTATTTGTACAATACCTTCAAGTTGTCCACTTTTGCAATTTCCTTCATCGCCTCTTTTCTTAATCTTCCGTTGTGTGTATCGCGACTACAAACACACAACAATGTAAAACGCAATAACCATCAAGCCAAAACTTAACCGACACTAAGAATTGAAAATCGGACAACTCTCATGACATTGCTATAAAGGTAATAAATTTACAATCTCGTTAAACGTTTATTTTAATTCAAGTATTGCAGATTATAAGATTTGGAGTCATTTGTCAAATATTATTTTCGATAATTTAAATAACATTCGTTTATTAAATTAATGCAGCACTCTGATAATAATCCTATTTCATGTCCATATTATTTAAGAAGTCCTTGACACATCCTCAATCTGGTGGCCTAAGTTTGTTTAATTATTTACGACGTTGAAGTAGCAAAACGAAATTAGTTCCACAATGATACGACAGCGTTTACTATTATGTAAACCACTGTTATGGTTCACAAGACATCTGAAATAGGTATACATCATTATAACTGAGCCAATCTATATTAATATGAGCTCACTAGATGCGACGGTTTCCAAGGTATATTAACTAGATGCGACCGTTTGGGACGAAGGTTGCAAGCAGTTCAGCTCGCAACAGTTTTGTGATCTTGGCATCGTATAGCTGTGGGGATCCGCACACAAGGTGATCGGAATGAGATTAGTTTGCAATCTGTTTCCGCGGTCACAGTTGATTAGCCCTTTTAAGCTGCACCGAACTGCGAGGTGATCCGAAGTTTATATTCTTTTTCGTCAACATGACTGACCAAGAACTTAACCAAACATTTTTTGGAGAGATGGATAAGCACGAAGAACATTATAATTATAAACTTGATGTTTATTCAAGGAAATAAGTGACGGAGAAAACATGGCAAGTGGTGGCCGTGTAAGTGAATATGTCACGTGTAAAATTTCAGTATTTTGTATTATTAATATTATTGTATTTTTATAAAATGGTGTCGGTGAAGAGATATCAAAACCCTCGTGAGTTATCTACAGGCTTTGTAAACCCTGCGTTACTTGTGATATTGATAAAAATCAATTATAGCTCGCTTATCTGAATCTAAATTTAATGATTGTAGGACAGAGAGTCGGATAATTGGCACAAGGATCGATCGTAAAATATCGAAGCTGGGTCACCCAGGGTCCCCATTTGACCCCTCATTATAGCGCGGCGATCCTGGGTCCTCTCCTGCCAAGAGAGGATTGACGACCAGGACAATAAAATACTTCACCCTGGGCTTTACCTCTTTGGAAGATATTTATTTTGCGTTCTCGGTAGTATTCGGAAACGCTTATAATGCATTTCTAACTAGAAAATACGATGTCTTGTTGATGCAAGCATCCTAAATAGGTTATGTGAAATACTTATTGATACAAATTCTTGTTTTACTTATACCTATATAATCTGTGGATTTAATTCCATTGTTATATTATTTGTTTACAACTGACCTAACCTAACCTTTTTTAATGTTTTCGGTAAATTTCAGTAATTAAAAAAAAACTAACGCAGTCAAAATTTTGGCTAAATTTAGTAAATTGACGAAAGAGCTTTATAAAAGAGCTTATATAAACACTATAAATAATATGGTTTTACTTTTTTATTTTATCTAAACTATCAAAATATTACAAGTTACCTACTTTGTATTTTATAACATACAAGACGTTTGCAGTGTGATAAAAAACATTGCTTAATACTCGTAGCAAAAGTGTGCTTCGGTAGTTAATTTTATATCCGATTAAGCACCAGGTGAGCTTTTAATCAACCTTTTAATAGTTTCTTGTAAACCTTCTTCAAACCCCATCTTAATTAATCCTATCAGAGCGAGAGCGGACACAGAGTTCCCGGTCGACCCCTTATTAGTCCGGGGACCTTGGGTCCTCACTTACCGAAACAGGTACAGACTTTTCAGGTATTTGACCCGGGGACTCTCGGTCCGGCTCCCAAATTTAACATAGCAAAAACTGCACTGCTCGAATAGACACCAATCGATTCACAATCAGCCCTGTGTGGACAGAAGACAGTTTCGTTCTGGTTGCAATCTTTGAACCAAACAGTCGTAACGTGTGCGCTAGGCCTCAGAAATCATATACTAACAACGAGGGTTTTGAAAAGGATATTATTCAAACGTAAGCAAGTCGTCAATTAGCATCTTTTTATTGGATCTTAGACAAAAATATTAATTATAACCTCAAAAACACAACATCTTCAGTATAAACACTATTAGCAAACTAATTCCAAACTTTAAAAAAAAATATGGTTCCATTTTTCAAGTTGTTTAACCTGGAAGAGCAAAAGTTAATTATAATTGGCGAGCGCAAGTACTAAAGAAACAACATCTGCATTTCAATAGGTGTTTGATAAACGTAAACTCAGAGCACTTTTGAAGCAAGAATTTCATATAAAACCATTTAAGTGCTAATATCATCACTCAATTACTTGTCTACTTTTTCATCTCGTTAAATGCCATTTAAATCTCGTCTTCAGTCGCTCGGTATAATTCGTTTCCAGTTGAAATTGTTTGCATTGCCTCTTTCTTGAAATCTTATTCTTCATCAATTTAAAATTTAGATTTTACTCTTTTCTTGAAGAATGCGGTAATAAATAAAAAGGTAATAATTAATGTATTTTATTTTATTTTTCTACCAGTGGTGTAACCTTTGTTAACTTACAATTAGAACGTATAAAATATTGAAACATGTCGCTGTATTTTGTACAACTTATATTTACGTTACCAGAATTATATTTATTCTGAGGCCAACAATTTTAGAGATATTCAACATTAAACGTTTTAAAAGCCGCCATTTCAAAAATACACAAGTTGCTGATATGATTTTTTGTACCCTGGTAAAACTTTACATAACAAATATGTGAACCAAATTTGCACTCACTATCTTTTCTTCTTCCGAATTATATATCAAATTTATTTTGTAAAACACAAAATGGTGTTTAAATGGAAACAATACGTTTTCGGATCTATGTTTATTGGAACGTTTTATCTTATTTTTACCTAAGCAACAAAATTCTACAAATATCTTCCATGTAGTTCCGGGACATCCTGTACGTTATTAAAATGGTATAATACTTTTGGTCATACCGTCATACTATTGGTATAGTACACAATCATATATATTATGAGAAATTAGGGTATATAATTTAAATAATATAGAAATTATTATTTAATTAATAATCAAAACATAACCTAGTTTGTATTTTAATAGTAAGCTTATGCACAGTTGGAAAATAACGTAACCTGTAAGTGTTTTTCCTAAGAAACTTCATCATGTGCCTGTTCCCTCAATTATTTAATCGTATTATCTTGAAACTCTGCATAATAATAAAACTCAAATATTAGAAGTGGCAAATTGATATCTCAAAAATTGCAGCTGTTGCAGCACTGATTTTGCTCTATTAAAAAAATGTGTGTTCTACACTTAAGAAGAACGTTTTTAGCCAATATACTGACCCTTCAATAAAATATAAAATCTTTTAGTTTTCCTCTAAGTAAGCATTTATTCTGCAAACGCTAAAAAAATTGTACTAACTTGTGGCACAATGACAGATTCTAAATACAAACTGTCATACTCAACTTTGTTGCATGATACACTGTACTAAGTATATCAGCAATGTATTTTATACAGTTGTCAAATGAGCAAACATAACTCGCTCCTCTGCGAAGAAAAGACTAACGCCATTGTTAACTTCTCAACAAACAAACGCTTCGCACTCTGACCGCTGCACATTATTTACACGTCTGTAGCTTTTAAAATACTTTTTCCTTTATCTGTAGCCTATAATATATCAATGTTTTCAGGTGATGTAACTGCGGAAATTGTTTTTTTGTTTATAACACCTTCAACTTTTATTATACATGATCAAGTTTACTGTGTATGCTATTATTATTATTAGGTGGTTTGTGTGATCCACCACCGGGACCCACTGCACCTAAACCATGAGGTCCTCTGTGCCCCATGCCCAGGCAGCAGTTCACATCAAACCCGCCCTTTTTGAGAAGCGAAGGAGTCCATGGGGACCTTGGGGCCATGGGGGTTTCGTATATAACTGGTGTCAGGGTATCCTTGTCCCAGATATTTCTGCCTCATTGATGCGAGGGCATCACATTCGCATAGAACATGGAAAGAAGTATCCTCCTTCTCTCCACACCTTCGACATAATGGGTTGTTCTCCAGCCCCATTAGGTGGAGGTGCCTCCTCAGAGAGTTGTGTCCCGTCAGTAGACCGACCAACAACCTCACTTCCGGCCTGCCAAGACCCAGCAGTGTTCTTCTTAGGTGTCCATCCAGGCCTTCAATGAAGTCGTGTGCCTGTCTCTGACCTTTTACCGTTTCTCTCCATCTACGCAAGTGTCCTGATTGAACATTTTTGCTTTCTTTCCCATAGCCTCTTGATATTCCTATCATTGGTTCTGGGCCCATCGGTGGAGTTTCTGCTCCTCTCTTAGCCAGTTTATCTGCTATTTCATTCCCTTCCACTCCTTCATGTCCAGGGACCCAAACAAGTCTTACTTGCCTACTGATTGACAACTTAACCAGCAGTAATTGGCATTCCCAGACCAGTTTTGATGTTGTTTTTGTAGCTATAATGGCCTTTATAGCCGCCTGACTATCAGAACATATCGCAACATCTGTGCTCATGCTTCCTGATTCCAGTATTCGTTTTACGCATGCAAGTATTGCGTATACCTCCGTTTGGAAGACCGTAGAGTATAGTCCCAGCGACGTAGAGTATCTTCCCTGGGTATACGGTCCTTTATGCATGTACATTCCGGCTCCCGTACCTTTATCTGTTTTTGACCCGTCCGTGAACCAGATTTGTCCATTTCCAAGATCTACTTGTTTCCGTAGCCACTCTTCCCGAGCCGGAAAAAAAGCCTCTAATTTGCTATTGAAATTATACTTAGGAGTCATGTAATCCGTACCGGCTTGCAGCATCGGATCCCACTCCAGTATCTTGTTCAGACACTCACCGTGTCCATTTCTTGCAAGAGATGTTGACCAACTCCCTCCTGTGTTTAATCTCATTGTGGCTTTACTAGCCTCTCCCTGTACCATGAGGTCCAGAGGATGGAGGTCCAACAAGATTTCCATGGCCCCCGTGATTCCAAGGCAGGCCATCCGCTGTACTTTACTAAGTTCTCTACTGTGTATGCTAAGTTGTATGGTTATAAGTTATATATACAGGTTGTCCAACGAGGATAGGTAAAGATTTTAGGAGGCGACTCTAATACTAAACATAAGAAAAAATCCTAATAAACATAGTTTTGGGTTTAACTCTCGTTATCTCGAAAACTGAGAGATGTAGAGGTCTGGAAATGGTATTATTAAAATTTAAGGTCAGAAAACTATAAAATGGTTAAAGTTTCTATGAAATGTTCGTCCAGTTAGTTTTTATTTACATTCATTTCACTCTTCAGTGCAAAATTGTTCTCTACCTGAAATTACCTAAGTGTTTAAGACCTATGTTTATTAGACTTGTTTGATTGTTAGTACTGTAGTAGAATCGCCTAATAATACCTTTCCTCGTGAGGCACCATGTAGCTCTGCCATGTAGCCTAAATTGTTTAACTCATATTCAAATAAATTTTACACAACACATGTTGACTGAATTAATCTCAATCATCAGTTTATACTCTGAAATTCTAAATCTATTTAGTATTTACTCACATAAATTACAACGAACAATCGCGTGCTGACGTTCTTTTGTTGTACAATAAGTTACAACACCTACTGAAAGCCTTTAGCCAAAATTTTATCTTTAGCTTAGGTGATGCAACTGGGTGTCTGATACCTATTTCTATAAGTATTTCGACTGACTCTAACACTTTAAAATAGCTTCCAGAAATTAATAAGTTTACTAGCTCTGAATTTAATTTACGAGAACTCTTGATTATTTTTGATCTCAGAGAAATGAGAACAGTGGAACAGCCCTTAAAACTTACCTTATTTGTGCTTTGATTATTTCTACAGCTAAAAACATTTATTAGCCTATTTTTAATAAAGGAAATTATCATGAATGGATAACCATAAACAGGTAATTGATTACTCTCAGTATTTCAGTATAAAAATTAATAATTAATTTATTTAAAAATCAAAATCAAAACTTTTTCAAAATTAAACATAAACAACTCGCTTTTCTCACCATCTGCTTGTACATACAATTTCTATCCAATATTAATGTTAAATCTATAATTCTAATTTCTCATAGGCTTGGCAGACAGTCTAATTTTATAATCAATTTAATTTTAATTTATTTGAATTTAATTTATTAACATTTATTATTTAAATTTAGGGAATATCGAATTTACATTTATTTAATTCATGATTTGAATTTAATTCGAAACTAACCTATCTCAACCAGTACTTTAAATATTTTTATTGAATTTACTCAGGCAATTAATTAAAATGGGGGACAACGTATTCTCGTTTACACAGACCTTAATTCAGTGTTTTTCACCTCCGGTTTTCCGTGATGGATGCCGCTATGTTGATGGGCTGGTGCTGGAGCTGCTAGGATGCTGTGTCTGGTAGCCTGGATTTTCTGATTTAAAGTTGTTGGGTTGTTATGATGGCTACAGATGTACTTGAAGAGCAGATCTGGTAGATTCTAGTAGAGTTACAGTTGATCCTATTTCTTCCTTGGTTCGTGAGAAGTGAAGTTCTGTTTAGAAGATCATGTCCTGAAGGATTGCCTATGTCGTCTCAGTATCGCCAAATAGAGTTATTTTTGCGTTAACTCATTTGGATAGGCCGTAGAGTTACTCCTGAAGAACTACTTCTGACTTGTAGTTTATATTTGAAAGTTACTTAAGTTGAACGAAGAAAAAATATAATAGTGCTCGTGATACTAAGGCTTTTTAGCATAACACGTAGTATACGAACTGGTAGAATAATACTTGCTGCAGAGTGACGTGAAGTCTACATTCGTAACAATTTGAATCTAGAGTGAGCGAGTGACCCCGATTTTCCGCGTTCAAGCCTTTATACACTTCATGACGTCATTTCTTACATGCCCTTTCCCTCATTTTTTCAGTAAGCCAATTTTCCTTTTCTATAAACTTTTTTGGTCTAGAAATATGTCTAAATTCGCACTGGTTAAATTTATATAATTTTCTTCTTTTCTTTTCCTTCCATTTTCCTGAAAAACACCAATTTCACTGGTTAATTTGGTTGTTAGTTGAAGCCCCTTTCTGTAACCGCAGCTTCATCCCTTCCACTTTGACCATTGAATCTTACTTGGTTTTGATTTTCCGCTGTATCTTTTTTTCTTTTTAGTTTTCCTTAATTTTCCTTTTTCACATTTTCCCGACTGTTTTTGGCTATCCGTACGTTTTTGAATCGTGTCTGTACTGTGATTTTTACGCGTGCGCGGCACGTCTACGCTTTTCCGCGACTTCCGCGACTGTCTTTCGCGTTCAATGTCTTTTTTATTTGTTTACGCTGATTGTCTTTAACACCTGTACAGTTCTAACACTTTTCACCATTTTTACTTATTTGTTCTCTTCTGGGACTTAGCCTACAATCGCAAAAAAGTTCTTTGGGGTTTTTTATTTACTACGCGAAAAATGTTTAAGTTACTGGTTTCCTAACGATACAATGTTAATCTAACCCTAAATCTCTTTACTTTATTATTATTTAAAATTCAAAAATTCAACTTTTATTACTTTAAAAGGCGTCAAAGCTCTCACCCTTTTATCTTAATTTAATTTTACTTTTTGTTCCCTTTTTTACACAGAACTATTCATTCTCTAATAACTCTTGTGAGTGGAAACCTTTGATTTTAATTATTTCTCCCTTTTTAGGGTGTGTGAAATTTGACACTTGAGCTAACTTTTTTATTTTCAATAATTTGACTTTTTCTTATTTAACCTTTTATTGTTGTCTACTTATGTAGATTCCAAAAATGTCTGACTTTTTCAGTTTCGAGTTAAATTGAACTTTTCCCTTAACTTTAACCCCTGTTTACTTTGGTAGTGTTAACTTTTATGATTTGAAATTCACACGGCCGTAACTCACGCGTTTAGCGCTACGTATTGAACCATGAAAATCAGAAATGCATAAAATTCCTGGATTCCTTTATTTCCCTAAAACTCAGCTACTTTCAGGCTAAGTCAGATATCCTTTCTTGACGTGTCCTAGATCAAGGTTCATCTTGGGAGATAAGCCTTGCTCTGATTTAACTTGTATTTTTGACTAACAATTGACACTCACCGAAGTCCGGCCTTGAAAACATCGAATTTTATAATTTAATATAAAAACCGATTTTTCCCGCCTTACAACGGCTAATATCCGTTGTAAAATATATACTGGGTTATAACGGTATACATTGAGCAGTCTGGAGCGTGATGCTGTTTATACGCAAGGCGCAAACTGGTTGATCAATCTAAGAAGTGCATAAAGATGAGGTAAGACTCGTGTAGAGACTAGAGCCAAGAAATATTTTCAGCTAGGAAATCAGGCTGTCTGATAACCAAGTTTGTCGAGGATTAAAGAAGTCAAAGTAAGTCAATTATATTTATGGTTATTGGAAATATAGGTCTCGTTGTGGAATAGGCGATTGTCAATAGGCAACAAACACTGCGACTTATTTTGTCTATGATATCTTTTTTCTTTTGCTGTTCGGTTATGAAAATGTAATTTACATTTAATTAATTAGTGTTTCTTACAATTAGTTGCAAAACCAACCTTCTGCCAACAAAATTATCACATTACTTATCTGGAAACATTTTCTGCCAAACACAAATTATGTTTAAAACATATGGCGCAGTACCTTCTCCGATCGAAATGAGATTTTTTGATGTAACTAAAAATGGTCATTAGGAGGCTTTACATCTTGAATGATATTTGTTTTTGTTACATGTTATTGAAATTATAATATATTTCTTCTTTAGTATTTATTAGTTTGTTGCCTTTTATGGCTCTTTAGGTGAAATTTATTGGTTTTACTAAACAAGCATTTATGGTCTTCTCCCAAACTCAAAACAAGAGACAGTTTGATCTCATTTGTCAATTTAACGATTACGCTCAAAATACAAAATGTACATTTAAAGAAATTTGTATTTAAAAAATCTATTAGTATATCTCCCGCTGTCTCTGCACTACACAACTACTGGCTCTATATTTTTGCCTGGTACCTTTTCTATTGATTAGAGTTCCGGAAGTGGTGGGGGAAGGTCATTGAACTTTGGCCACTCCCATTTTTTGGGGGTTTTGGTTCCTAACCTAAGCCACGCCCCATTTTTCGGGAATTTTTGGTTCTAACCTAACCTAAACCACTGCCAATTTTTTTGTTTTGAGGTTTTTTGGTTCCTTACTTAAGCCCACCTTTTTTGGGGATTTCGGATTTTAGGGATTTTTTGGTTCCTAACCTAAGCCCACCTTTTTTGGGAATTTTTGATTTTTGGGGCTTTTTGGGCCGCCATCTTGTTTTGTAATAATTAATATTTAATTCAATTATTTCCTTTGAAAAAATTTTGGGTGTCTCCGAGAGTCGAACCGGGTATCACCATGACCCGAGTCCAAGACGCTATCGATTAGGTTACGCCACTCTCCGTTAATTAGTATCTGTTTAGTCGAGTATATAAGTTTAACATTCGTCATCAACCTTGTATCAGAAACAAGGTGTTATAGTGTACTTGGGATATAGTGTAAAATACATTATACAACCCGAACATTACCAATCGTCCCCGAGTCCAACCGAAGCGCACTTTGTCGAAATTATGAGATTTAAATGTTATAGTGTACTTGGGATATAGTTTAAAATACATTATACACCACAACTCTACTCTTTTGTTTTTTATCTCTTTTTCGACTTCTCCAATAATCTCCCTTACATTTTTCTTTCCCTTCGTCTATCTCATTTTCGTTTTGATTGCTCGCTAACATTTCACCCTCCTTCTAATCGTCTCTCTCACACGTATATACCTTTATACTATATATTTGTTCTTTTCTAATTCTCTCTCATTTTACTTGAGGTTGCAATAGTCTTATTTCCCACAGTGACTACCTACATTATAACTATTATAAATTACCTCGCTTTTAATCAGGCAAAATTTCTTACTCAACTCAATACAATTTAAGGTCTAGATACACTTAACCGCAACCAGCAAGCACCTTAACACATACGTATGTTGTCCAACACTCGTTGGGAGAATTACACCAAGGCAACTATGCCTCTGAGTCCGCAACTTTTTCAGCACGAGCACGCAAGGCGCGCTACTAGTTTGGTTTACTTTTAGAAGTAGACGGTGCAGTCTTGACTCCGTGAATATATCCCGGTATAGGTCATTTAACTTTTTTCACTTCATGACGTTTGATCCTTCTTTTTGCTCTTGCCAAACATTGAAAATTACATTGAATCTATGTTTAATTGTTTATAAAAAATGTTTCTTGAAATCTTTCTAAACTTCAGGAATCTAAAAACCAATTCACAAATCTCTGGGCTAACATATTTATAAAATCCAATTCTGTCGGCTGGTACTTTAATTAAATACATAATAAACAAATAATTATGGTGTTTCTCGAACCAGTTTTTTTATTTTGTTAAAAATATTATCAAAGCATCACAAATCCGACGTGTTTCAAAGCAGAATCTCATTCTTCTTCAGTGACTGAGAATATTGTTAAATATTTTTGTTTAAAATTTGTGTAGTTGTTTCTGTTTTTAGACGTAATGCTTTTATTTTTTATGCAATGTTTTCAGGTTACTGAAGATGAGAAAGAAATCTCTATATATGCCGTAAACATACAAAAATTAAGTTTATCAAAAAAAGAGGGTGAACTATTTTTTCCCCACCTAGCTTCGTTTCTCCTCCAATTGTCTTCTTATTTTTCCAACATAAGAGATATAATTCCCAAATCGCTTTAGAAAATCCGCTAAACATTGTCACATGAGTTACCACATCAAAATCCCGAGAAAGACTGAACACTACTGTACAGGATAGGGTTAATTGGGCTAGGACATTATACCTAAGCATTACGGAAAAGTGTGGTTTCAACGAGGACGAGGCGTGCGTTGGATAACATATACGTCCACGATACGGTGCGTTTTCGTTGCTGGTAATAAACCTTAACTCTTTCTAGTAAGATTTTTTGTAATAACTCAAACGGCTTTCTTAATTCAGTTACGTGAATATTTCTGATTTATAAGGGAAAAGAAAATCTTACTTAGCTCCAATTAGTCGAATGAATTATGTTTCTTTTAATGTCTTGGAAAACGGTGCTGAGTTGTTTTTATGAAGGAAAGGTTTGTAATTAACAGTAACTTATATCATAGTAAATCGTGTTTTACATTGAATCTTAAATTTTAATTCGTTTTCTGCATTCTACTTCAGTCTATTGTTACAAATAACTAGCTGGCCCGATCCTGCTTTGCACGATAGACAAATAAAAGTTAAATGTATATTAACAAAAAATATATATATGAATAAATATATTACACTATGTATTTCTTATGGGGATTTTTAGTAACTTTGATCCCCCGGACCCCCCTAAAATTTCGAATTTTTTTAATAACTTTCTTAGCGAGCACCTACGGCCCTATAGGAAGCTACATACCAAATTTCATTAAAATCCGTTAGGTAGTTTTTGAGATTTCGTGATGAGTTAGTGAGTGGTATTTGGATTATATACAGGGTGTTCCACGAAGAAACGGAAAAACTCTCAGGACTTGTTCTTCAGGTGAAAATAACAAAAAAAGTTCATATAAACATAGGACCGAAAACTCTTCGTTTCCCAAATATCCGCCATTTTGTTTTTTGTGTAAAATAATTCATATCTAGAGAACGGTTTGACTGATTGAGTTCAAACTTGGCATGAAACTTACCCTAACAATGACATATCTCAAGAAAAATAATCGATACCATCGAATCTTGCGTTTCAAAATGGCTGCTGTTTGAAACTTTCAAACCTAAATAACTCAAAAACCGTACATTTTAATGAAAAATGTCAAGACACCTTTTTTGTATCCCGTTTGATTCCCTATAGGATGGTGTAACTGTGAAAACAATCGGATGAAGGATAATAGTTAAGTTATGTGTAATAGTTGGTTTGTTCAACCCGGCATACTTTACCAACACAGTAAACACAGCAATATTGTATGTACATTTGCTGTCATTACCTTTAACTTAGCTATTATCCTTCATCCGATTGTTTTGACAGTTACACCACCCGATAGAAAATCAAAAGGGCTACAAAAAAGGTATCTTGACATTTTTAGTTAAAATGTACGGTTTTTGAGTTATTTAGATTTAAAATTTTCAAACAGCCGCCATTTTAAAACGCAATATTCGATAGTATCGATTTTTTTTTTATATATCATTATTATGTTAAGCTTCATACTAAGTTTTAACTCAATCAGTCAAACCGTTCTCTAGATATGAATTATTTTGCACAAAAAACAAAATGGCGGATATCTGGGAAACGAAGAGTTTTCGGTCCTATGTTTATATGTACTTTTTTTGTCATTTTCACCTGAAGAACAAGTCCTGAGAGTTTCTCCTTTTCTTCGTGGGACACCCTGTATATACAGATTTATTTGTAACATAATACAACGACAAATATTTGGTATTAGGCATGTCGTTCAATACATAATTATATTTAAAAGTGCAAATTGTAAGAATCTAAATTTTAGGAATTACTTAAAATTTGTATTTTTTACATAAATAATAATATATTTTATTTCCACTTCTCGTCCGAGAAATTATATTTAATGATTTTAAACTATACCAATCACCGCAACCAGTTATAGATGATTGGTTTTAAAATAAAATAAACATTACAAACAGTACAGTATAAATTAGTCAGTTCATATGGTAAAATCATTTCCGAGGTTCCACTGTGATTTTATTTTTAATTATTACAATCCATATAGTTAATTTAATATTTAGTTGGCCAACGGAATTCTTTTCTTTAATTATTTAAAACATGTATGTTTTTGTTGTTCACCTGTAATTTGCACCGATTAATATATTGCACCAGTGCTGAAACTAATTATTTTATTTGTTACTAGTTCAAATCTGTAATAAAAAAAATAACTTGAAACTTTATTAGTATTGTACTAGTGCACAACCGAACCTTTTCTATTTGTTTATCAATTAAAATATGTTAGTCCTTTTAAGTTTAGAAGCCATATATCTTGTTAATGTACAGTTTGTAAACCTCGGTACTGCATTTTAAATTAAATTTGTTTCGTTTATTATTTTGATCTCGCGTGTCTTCTCGAAATTAAGTTTTCCGATGCATCGCATTTCCTTAATCTCAAAGCGCACGTGGAAGGCACGTGGTTTCTATATTACATTTCACTTTGATAGGTACTAACTTACCGTTAATCGATGTCAACTTCAATCGGTCTAACCTTGAAAGTGAAATTGCTTTACAGAACTAGTCTATTTAACAGAAACCATATATTTGTTTTCCTCAGTACAAGTTTAATTTAGTGTTCGAACAGGGAACTGGTATACAATATTTAAACAGTTGGAAATTTTTAGTATTTCTAATGTCCTCATCTTTGAGTAGTACTTAGTTAAAATTATATATAATATATATATATTATTATGTATATACAGAGAGTAAAATAAGTTCTGATACACCTAGATATAATGTTAATGGATTGCTCTATCAACGTATACTCTTCACATACCTATTATGATCTTTGTCTGTTATTTAAGGGTGGTTAAAAATCTTGCCCACCTTTTGAAATGGGGATAAAGGGGGCAACTTTAATTATTTAAATTGCAACCCCTATCTTATGACGTATCATTGGAAAGCCCTTTAAGAACCACGCATTTTCGTTGTAAGAAAAATAAAAATCAGATAACGCACTCGTTTGCTACGCTCATAAATGTTATTTTGTAAATTATTTTCTAGAATTCTATAAAGATATGTTATTGCAATATGGCGAAGGGTTGTGTTAACTGGTTTTTATTTTCTTATCACAGAAATTCATGTTTTTAATGTGCATCAATTTGTCGTATCACAAGCCATACGTGTCCATTGCAAATTTTTCAGTTGTGGGCGGTAAGAGGGAGATGGGGTTTTAGGATTTTGTAAATATGTTTTCTACAGTTCCCCTGACGGTGAATAACAGCCCCTAGATCAGAATTTGCAAATCTCTGTCCGTCTTTTAAATAATATAAAGTTAAAAAAATAACTTGGAAAATAAAATTTTTTGTAGCGAACGAGTGCGTTAGATGAGTTTTATTTTCTTACCACAGAAATTCATGTTTTTTAAAGGCTTTCCAATAATAAACAAGATAGGGGTTGCCATTTAAAAAAAAAATTTCGCCCCCTTTCAAAAGGGAACAACGTTTTTAACCCTCCTTAAACAAAAAATGTTGTTTAAAGTACATAGAAGTTTTACTTTGGTATATAATATATATAGAGGAAGTGCGCCAAAACTGACATAGGGTTCCTAAACC
>JAGFPH010003947.1:35654-63867 GCA_018207615.1 Philaenus spumarius | reverse complement strand
ACCAGTGTCCTCCACAGCTTGCTGTGAATCAACTTTTACATCATCAGATTTTCTATTAGCATAGATATCAACCTGCTCTTGTTTTTGGAGTTTCCAAGGAAACTCTCCTGCAAGACAGAGTGCACCATCGATTCTGTAAATGATATTGCAGGGTATTGTTTTCTTTGTGCTCTTCTCAATCGTTATATTATGCTCTTGGTGTAATCACAATCTCCGCCAGGGTAGCCACCGAAAAGTTCAAAGGCATTTGATTTGTAGTTTGACTTGACGTATGATACACGACTGCAGGAAATTTCAGCATATGTCTAGCCGTGGAGCCTTTTGACACGGTGTAACAAAAACCCTCCGTCGATGATATATTGTGCATTTTTCAATTGCGAATGTTCAGTCGGTGACTTGAAGCAATGTATAAGCTAAATGCTGCTTCAATAAAGTGCTTAATCAAATTCACTATATCAAAATATACAACCCAGAGATTGGCAGTGGGGCTGCTTTCTGCCATTAGTTGAACCTTAGTTTTGAATTTTTCTTGCACATCTTTCACAATTTTCTTCAAACCATTAGAAATAATCACTGTTCTGTCCATGTTGTACAAGATCGTTTTCAATTGATCCACCATTGTTGACGACAGGGCCGTTTATTGAATCAATATTTTGGGCAGTTTGAGCCAACATATGAGATTGTACTGCTCTTGGAAAGACGTGGCCAGACATGATTTTTTCATGTTCTAAATGTGATAGAGATTTTAAACTTCATATAGCTCAGAACTGAAGTTTTATATAGGTTAGCAGGAAATATTATTGAACTAATAAAATTTTAACCTACCAAGTTTTTAAAACGGATTAAAAAGTATAAAATTGTTTCTCCTAACCGTACAGATTTATAACTCTATTCAGTTTGTCCTGAAAATTTGCGATTTTGAATTTTGAATAGTTATGGAAATATTTGTAATATTAAAAACATGGTGCGCATGCAATAGATAATAGTGAGGAGTGTAGAAAATCAACTAAACAGTTCATATCATTTGCAGTAAATAAAATTGCTAGAGACTTAAATGGTCTATTCATGCGTCAATTAATTCGTAATTTTTTTTAAACAATCTTGTTTGTTTACGTTTTGTATAGTTTACTTCTTTCTTATTTTATCTCTTTGGAAGCACCAATAAACTCAATTGAAGTACTGTTTCCACGATCTAGAAAAGAAAAGTGACCTGTAATAATTAAATATAATACAAAATTTATTTAAGTAATTTAATAGAATAATGTTGTTAATTTTTAGCACTATTAAATGATTAAACAATGAAATTTGTATACAATAAATGTATTTTGTAGTTTCTTATGTGGTTTATGTAGTTGCTTTTGAAGAACGAAGAAAGCAAAAATAATTGTAAAAAATAAACCACTATTCAAATATCTAACAACTGATTTCGGCCATTAGCTTCAACAAAAATTAGTGAAATACTAAACCGTGTTCAGTTAATATACAGTATAATACGCAACTTTCTACTAGTTCCCTATGCTACGTATTCACACAGCATGCGCGTAGACTTCTAAGAGTAGAAATGATTTTCTCTCTTTTTTCTCACACAGGGCATGGGTGTTAAACGATTCTCATACAGTTTCCTTTCACCGGTTGAACTCGGAGTAGGCGAAGCGTTTCACTTTTCGTCTGATAGAGGTCAACTTGCTCTACCGCACCGAAAACGTTTCACTTAAAAAAGTAACAAAATATAAATTTACTGCCAGATATTATTAGCGAAGAAACACTTACATTTTACGGACAAAATCTTTTATTAAATTATTCAACCTTTCCTGCACATAAAGGACTGCGTGTAAACTTCCATAAATACAAATTAAACGTCACGGGAAGAGGAGACCTTAAGTATAATCATTTTGTTTTTACGAAGCCCTAATTAAACCTATACTGATGAAAACAAATGTTATCAAGCTATAACTTCTAATCAAATACTTTCCAGCTCTTTTATAAAAGGGGATGTGTAATGAACAGTTAAACTTCATGTTTTTCTTTATGAACAAATAAAATACAGCTCTAGCAACAATGGCTACATCACGGTACTCATTATAGGATTACTAGTATGTAGTTAAGGAATGAATTAATACTAACAGCATTGGCATTAGATTTTACGTAAGCAAAAATAAAGTAAAAGTGAACAATTTTAATAGCCTGACGTCATCAGGTTTTGCAAAGCGTAAAATAAAACAAGATCTATACAAAACGATCTTTAATATTAATGTGGAGTAATCTACAGTGATTTGCAATAAAGCTATTTATTTTAGGAATTGCGTTTTGTGGTACAGTAATAAACATCCTTTTGCTTTTAATTGTTATTTTACTAGCGAATTTAAAAATTAAAGATGAGCTATGCAGTGACTCTTATGGTAAGACCTAAAGTCGGGAATGGTCAATGTCATGGTCTCCAGAACACGTTTTGGCGTCATTCAAAAATGTAAATATATATGCATTTATGTTTTCGCACTCTAACGGCCTCCGTTTACGTCCGATTTGGTGCACACGTTGGTTTTCTAAGATGCCCGAAAGAGTTCGTTACCAAAACAAATCCCATTACCGGAAGCAATTTTTTTACCGGAAGTATAATGTTTTTAAAATTTTTCGTAGCAGAATGAAACTTTTTTCTGTAAAAAAATGGTATGTAGGAAATTATTTTGCACATTTTTACACGACCTTATAGCCAATATGTTTTTTTCCAAAATTTACCAAAAAGGCAGCTTCTGTCTGATTCAAACGGCCGGGAATTGAGGTCGAAATGTCAAGTTGCAAAACCGCAAAGCGGAACCAAGCAGCGCGTGATCCAGGGCTGGAGGCTGAGGTGGCAAAAATAAACTACTAATAAATTTCATACTCAGAGTTTTCGTGAGTAGACCAATTTCCTAAACATTTGGTTGAAACACAAAAGCATATAAACTTAATTTTGGAAATTCGCTCAACTCGCGTCACTCAATCTGTACTACTTTGATGACCAAAAACGTGTTCAGGACTTTTAAAATGAAATTTAGCACCGTGGATAAACACATCCTCGCACAATGTACGGAACGATACACCAACTAAATACAGAAAATCATTTTCCGTTTTTTCCTGAATAAATAAATGAACTAAAATTAAATTAGTTAGCCTGCGTGCTTTTACTTTTATTATTTCAAATATTCTAATTTATTAAATAGGCAACCCACACACATACATTTTTTTTATTTAAAAAAAGCACAATATCGTGATGGAATATTTCGTTACTTGTCAGTGGTGTCGTGATGTAAATATAAGCATATTGAAGTTTATACATATTTATAAGCTTATGTATTAAAAAATAATGAATATATTTCGTACCTCTTTTGTATGTAATTATTGAAAATTGTGAGAGTTATATCTTGAATAAACTGTGTTATTTAAATTAAAAGTATTATTTGTATCAAGGACTTATATTTGAGTAGTAAAATTACACTTTAAAAACTAAAAAAAAACTTTTTAATTGATTTTCTCTCACCTTTTTTTTGTGATCTATTTCTCCATATAAATTGACGAAGGGTAGATCCTAGAACCACTTAATTTAATTCTGAAAGCTGCATTAAAAAGAACCATAGTTTTTACACAAACGCTGGTTCTGATATTTTAAAGTACCGAGTGTAAGGCAATTGTTTGTAAGAACCCTGGCAATTTATATATTTCAAAACTACAGTAGTTGATCATTAAAGTTGATCATCAACATTTAACGCGTTCTTCAAATTTCTTTAGTATAAAGACTGACATTGTTAATAAAACCTTTTTTGTCACTAATTCTCATTTCCGTATGTCACAAGTTTTGTATTAAAATCCTCCTGGCAAGCTACGAATATTTAATAATTATAAGTTATTTAATTTTAAAGAGCATAATATTTATCATTAATAAATGGGTGTTTTAATTATTGGGAAGGGATGCAGCCGAGCAGGTTATCTTATCTACTTTCATATATGTATGAATCTTATCGTACCCTCCTTGTCTGATATGACCGACTGAAGTGCTTGCCTAATATACAATATTATAAATGTATTTCAGCTCCAACATAAAATATAATATTTTGTTTTATGTTAGTTTGGCAAATAAAAACTTTGGTAACATGAATCTAGTGATCTAGACCTATTTTAAAGAAAACACGGTAAATAATCCATTAACTTTAAACATCTATGCAGTACATCTCAGATCTGAAACTGAGAATTAAAAAAAAAAACACAAATGACAAACACAGAAAACACAAACACACATCTGACCACAAAACATTTTGACAGATCGGGGTCAGAACAACAACTGGCAGTTTTTTTTTTGTACTTATCAGTTTCATTTCTGAGATGTTGTTTATGGTTCATGGTTTATTTTAGTTCCACATTGTTTTCTTAATTTCAATATGTTCATACGTTTGCCTTAGTTTTTAGAACTTGATAACGGGAGTAGATTCTTATTCCCGAAACGTCGTGAATTGATTTTAATACACAAATGATGCTAAATGTCCGAATAATTAATAATAAAATTGAACATCCATCATTAATAAAATGTAACGTCAAACAAAGAAAAGATAACTAGTTTAGAAACCCTAAAAATACTTAGTAGTCTAGATTTGATCTAAGATCGACTCAGCTCGACATGATAAAGTTTGATCTAATTATTTTATCTACATATATATAAAATCCAAATACCACTCACTGACTCGGTACGAAATCTCAAAAACCACTAAACGGATTGGAATGAAATTTGGTATGTAGCTTCCTCTAGGGCCCTAGGTGCTCGCTAAGAAAGGTTTTCAAAATTTGAAATTTTAGGGGAGGTTTGGTGGGTGTCAAAGTTACTAAAAATCCCCATAAGAAATACATAATATATATATTTTGTTTTCATTTTGTTATATAGCTCCCGGATTGATTTATTAATAATGACTATAATTAGGTATACATTTACCTGTTTGACGTCTATCAATCCTTGTTTGTCACTAGTAACAAACAAGGATTGATAGACGTCAAACAGGTAAATTTATACCTAATTATAGTCATTATAATATATTTATTGATATATGTTTTTGGTTAATATACATTTAAATTTGATTTGTCTATCAGTGCAAAGCCGGATCGGGCCAGATAGTAGTTATATATTTCCTAATTGTGTTCATATCGAGCGACTCGTTTAAAAACCTGGAGGCTTATTTAAAAACCTGGATGTTTGGTATGTTATTACATCATTCAATTCAAGGGAATTGATTTAATGCGTTTTTTGCTATAAATTCTTTTATACGCCCTTCTCTAACGTCTTAACCCTCAAAGTGACAGACTGCAGTCTTGACGCAGTCTCTCGGGCGCAAATGCAACCCGTTTGAACCTTAGCGAGAATTTGCATATATTTTCATAATCGGTAATTTAATCCACTTAGAATCATCCAATCGTAATAAAACTATCACTATTGGAAAGGAAATGAATTAAACTTTAATTTTTGTATTTACAACTTTTTCGTAAAACGTATATTTACATACGTAATCATCGTTTTAAAATATGCATATCTTGTTACAGCTATTTCCGCGGGCGAATCTACATACAATTGTACTGTTATTTCCCACTTCTTCAACGTTGAAATCCCCCTACTGAAGTATTTTTATCGAGATTATAAAGCTACCAGGATTCTTCAAGATTTTATCTTTCTAATGGTGCCTTCCAATCAGATGTCAATATTTTACAGGATTAATACAAACATGTCTGTAAAAACTTGTGATTTGACAGTTTTTCAACCAATGAAACAGCCCATTCGTCTTCAGAGATGACGCCTACAATTCCATATGTTTTTACAGATTTCTTGATACCATTTTGTTGAGAATCGTTCGATCTTTTTAACGGTGGGAAGTTAACTAGAAATAACCAGTTTTTTTGTTTGTCTAGACAGCAGTGGAAGTACATAATTAGGACAGTGTGGCGAAACCGCCCGGCATTTGTCGCTCCCACGGTATTCAAAGCACCCTTCTTGTAAGATGGTCATTTGATTCATGTCATTTTTTAATTCAAATAACGATAACTCAAACACTTTTGTGAACTAAGGAAAAACAATTATACCGTTCTTTTCTTTGATTTATCCTCTACACTTTGTTATAATAATATTTCATTTTTTTGCAAAGCATATTAGTAAATTACGTTTCAATCTAAGCCTAGGTTTGTTAGCAGTCGTGTACTTGGAACATAAAAACAGTTTTTTTCAAAACAAGAAATTTGAAATTGATAAATGTTTTTATACAGTTCTATTTAGAACTAAATTACGAAACTTTTTTATGCTTACGAAAAAAATACAAAAAATGTTTACTACTTGTTATGTACGCCTAAAGTTGAACTTTTTCCTTTCGTTACTGAACATTTTTTGTTTCTTGAGCTAATAACTTTTACAATTTCAAAAGAAACTTATTTTTAGTGGCATATTCGAATTCTTTGAAGTTTCTTCTACAAAAAAGATATTGAACACTTTTGAATTTTTGTTCATTTACTATTTTTGGCGAATTTTTAAAAATATGCTTGCAAAACGCTATAAAACGGCTGGCAAATTTTAGCTTTAACGATGCAAGTTTTATAGTTCTAAACATAAATGTCACAGTAAGCAATGCGTTTATATTACAATGGCAAGCATTTATCAACATGAATGGAGTATTTAAATGACGATTAAAATTAGTTTGGTAGTTGGACAGAATAGCTCTGAGATCAGCTAATGTTGCGACAACAATGTAGGTGAGTGAAATTATGACCAAATACGACACAAGACACAGGACATTTTGGAATGGCGGTCACTGTAAGGGTGGATAAGTTAATAGTAGAGGGACAATACATTCCTTTAGCAGACATTGAACACTACAAGGCAATCACGTAGGACAATGGCAATGAACTGTTCTGGTGAGGAATGTCAAGGCTATTGGGACGAGAGAATTGATTGAAGACAGTCAAAGGAAATTTAATAAGGGAATTGGTCAAAGGTATTTCAACAAGTCCCTTTGAGCTACATGGAAATATTTCGACAATATAAAAAAAAACTAGGCATAGTTTTGTTTGGAAAAGATAATAATTATTTTAACCTCTTTACTTGTTTGCCAATTAGTCAAATGAGCAGGAGCAGTCTAGCTCAATAGTTGTCTTTAACCTTCCTCTTTACAAGCGCTATTCTACTGCCAAAGGGACAACCTTTACTTTTTACAAATGCTTTTACAAAAAAAAAAGTCATATTATAATAAATCATTGTAGTCAAGATATTCTAAAGATTAATTTTGTGCATGGTAAACTAGGGGCTCCACGTCTGTTGCTTCGCTCTCAACACCCAAGTTGATTCGCAGAAGCAAATGAAAACAGATTGCAGTATTATATGATATTTTCACTGAAATGCAATTAATTATTACTGGAGCACTTTGGATATGGTAGAGTTGTGCGGTATCTAGATTCTGACGCATGCGCAGTAGGGCTTAAGTTTTTGCGTGAGTGACAAGATGTTTTATATAATAGAGGGTATATATCAAACCTAAAAACGCTGTTGATAAATAAAATTTACCGATTCTAAATTTGCCAAGAAGATTGGTATGGTAACAAATGTAAATGCTTTCAAGAAAGCTTTTGAATCAGCTGTTTTATCTGTTGCAGGACTGGAAGTGAACCCCGTATTTTCACAATTTTTACGCTTTAAAATCAAAACTTTGGAAATCCTTTCTTAGAAATTCCTTCAAGAATTTATCAGGATTCAGGATATAGCAGAATATATATGTAGCTATACAATAATATTAAGGATATATATTATTTATTTTGTTGTCAATTGTAGTCTCTAGTTTTACTTTACCTTTTATGTGCCTACATGTTTCACTGCTATAGGCAGCATCATCAGGCCAGCTATCTATAAACTCAAACACTTATACATACACAACACTTAACATACAATTTTTCGTACATTGGGCGTACACGTCACACAAATATAAAATATTAAGTAGGCTATAATATTTTCTTTATGGAAAAATGTAACGTTGTTATTGTAAATACATTTATTTTTATTTTGTATAGTATTATTTTTATATGTAAGAAATTCCAATATTTTACATTTTAAATAAAAGTAATGTTATGTTTACTTAAGTATACACAGTTTGGTGGAAGTTTTATTTACTGTAAATGTTTTTTTTTTCCATATGATAACTGTTAGATTGTTTACATGCAAGTGTATCTACCACGCAAATCAATCAAATTAAATCAACGTAAAGCGTTATAAACCTTTAAAAACTGTTATTTATAAATCAACGTAAATAAATAAACGTACTAACGTAGAGTTAACTGCATTATATCAACTTATTAAATCAGGTAAGTACTCCTAAATTAAAAAAAAATATTATCTTGAAAAAAAGTTAATAGTTTCGATTGAGAAATAAAGTTTATAGAGGTTATATTTTAATGTAAATAAATTATAAATTTCTTTTATAAAATTACATTTATAAAGTCTAATTTAGTTTTAATTTCTAAGAGATGTTTTAAATTCGTTATCATTAAATTATTATCAGTATACAAGGTGTTTCAGAATCCTGTACCAACATTTTAAGGCATTGTTTCTGGGCCAAACGAAAATCTAAATATCATATTGATATCGTTCAAAAGTCCCCAGTTACTCACACATGTGAGATTTTTTCTACATATTAATTTTTGTTTATTTAAAAAACTATTAAACGTATCATTTAAAATTCATGCATACATTTTTATAACAATTAGGAAAACCTAAAAACAAATTCATATTTTCCGAAATTCAAAACCAAAATGACGTCCAATCTTTGTATAGGAATAACTTTAAAATGACTAATTGTATGAAAATTAAAGATTTATAACTTTTTATATATATTTTATAACAAATCTAACGGTATCTAATTTTTTAAGATTGCCCAAATATTTATCGAGATATGCTACTTTATATGGTGTGCGGATGTTGGAAGGAGGTTGCAGTTCCCTCGAGGACGCGGAAAATATCCTGTACATAATTCTTACCATGGTTTAAACGACCACTATTTTGGTTTTTGGATTTAGGAAAAAAAAATTTCTATTTAATTTGCTTTTGGCCAAGAAGCAATGCCTTAAGTATTGGTAGAGAGTTCGTAATCACCCTGTATAGCTTGCACATTTAAAAAACCCGAGTCCAATCATACCAGGCTTTTGCTAGTTTTATGACAGAAAAAACACTGAATTTACGACTTTTAGAAATACCAGTCCACTGGTTGAACACAATAGACGAAGGTACTAGGAAAAACTGAATGTATTCCCAGTTTTTCTCTGGCTTTATTAATTATGAATTCAAATAAAATAAAATTAGTAACCCATTCCTCTCACGCCGTGAGATTTTAAATTAAATGTATAACTCGATTCATTCGGGGTTTTTAAAGGGGCAATATTTATTTCTTGCAAATTTTAACAACCAACTGCAACTATATCGTTTAAAAATGCATTTTTATTTCTCCTAAATTACAACATTGAAGTAGTGAAATTATAATTTTAAAAGTAACAAAAACATTTCCATTTTACCCACAAAAACTGTAAATTAATTTACTTCGTGCTAGAACCCAACGTATACAGTAAAGGTCGACAGGTCTATTCCCATGAAAAACATATTACATTTTTTTTACAACCATTTAATCTGTAATTAACCTTGGCTAGATTAAATAAAAGCAAATTGTAGCAAAATCTAAAACTTTATCTTTCGGCACGCTTTAAAAGGTGAAACGGTTAAAGTTTGCAAAAAATAACCATAAAACGGTTCCTTTATGGTGAAATTAAGCGCAGCTTTAGCAATAAAGCTTTGTCATGATTAGGGGATGGAAGCTCCGCTCCCTTACAGCGTACTTTTGTAGGTTATAGTGGTAATGTACAGTGTAAATATACACCTCTAGGAAAAGGAAAGTCAAAGGTATCTTGGCCAATAACTGGATTGTTAATTTTATAATAGCTAATTAATAATATAATATAAACTAATCGTTGTGTAAGTTCTAAAAAAAAAACTTAATGGTTGAGTTACATTACATACAACTAGGGGCTCTAACCCCGGCGGAGACCAATGACGAAGCCAATACAATCATATTATTTTACTTTATGATACTTTCACGTAAATGCCGATTGAGCGGGGCCTAAATATAGACACGACCATCCCCAATAATTCTAATTACGGCATGCTTTGTGATTTCACCATTAATATTTAAATAATCAATAATCAGCATGATTTTACCTCATCTAAAAAAAAAAAAAAACTGTTAGTTGTGAAGAATAATTATCTTTTGGTTGCATATAAACGTGTTTCGTTCATTGTAGACCTAACATAGTAAACGGTACCAGGAACTGGCACTTACTTTCTCACAAACATATTTAAATTATTAAACAGATTCACTGTGACTTGTAGGGTGGGGTAGGAGAGATGATTTTGTATTAACGTTTTAGGTTAACTAATAAATATTGTTATTATTATCTAGAGAGAAAACTATTCGATTGATTTCGAACAAATTTGCACCACACACGTCAATTATTCCTTTATAGATGCACGAAAAAAGGTTTTGAAAAATGTTGAAAAACAACCCCCTTTATGGCCAAAAAACCCCCAAAAATCAGTTATTATTATATTATTAGCTAAACGAGAATTTTAGAAAGATCCGGTTTTTGCATATGATAGGGTACATTAAAGGCTACAAATAAGCCAAATTTAATCAAAATCGTTGGAGCCGTTTTTTATAAAAAAATAATACCTGTTTTTTTGTGTTTTTTTTTGCCAAAAAGGGGGGTTGTTTTTCTAAAATTTTCAAATCCGTTTTCCCCGCGCATCTAAACAGGCCTACTTGACATGTCTGGTGCAAAATTGTTTGAAATCGATCAAATAGGTTTCGTTCTAGCTTTGTATACGTACAGACATATATACAGATATACAGACATTTTGTATAGTATAGTGAGAAAGTAAAATTATGTTAAGTTTTTGATCTAAATCAGATATTTCATTTATAATTTGTAAAAACTGTTCTTTGAATTATAATAGTAAGCCATTTTAGTTAATTTTTGTTTGCGTTTGCTTTTATTTTGTTAACCTAACTTAAAAAACCCAGTTGTGAAGAATAATAAACTAATTATAAATTTGATAAGTTGGTTGATATGGAGATGAATATAAATGCATTCAATGTACATGTGTTGCTAAGCGTTTATCTCACGAATTTTCACTGATATACCTTCATGGATCGAAGAAAATTGCGTATTTTGTACCTAATTTATTTAAAATACAAGAGAAGAAATCTTACGTTTTGGATGCATCTCTATATGTAAATATAGAGATACACGATTAAGTGCATTTCTGAGCCTAAATACCCAGTTAAGAAATAATGAAGAAAAGTTTTTTTAACTTCTTCCGTGTCTCCCTGGACATTCGATGAACTTTTAGGAAAAGTTGAAACACGTCTGAGAAAGAATTCAACATAATATATAAGAGTCAAGCAACGTTAGGAATTTAACCTTAAGCTAAGGGTGGTTCTGTTCATAATCCAATATACGAATTTTTGTTTGTAAAAATAGTATTTAAGTCAGTGAATGATAATAATTATTGTAATAACAACATAAATCAATAATCCTAACTAAGTAATGGAACGATATTAAGTTTGATTTTGTAAGTTTGATTTTGTTATATATAAGAAACGCAGACGAAGTCACAAGACGGGAACAAAAAGGAAAAAATATTATTATTAATAGTGACTTGGATACTCATACAATGCTTTTTGATTTTGTATTAAAATGAATGCGTATGCATGTTATCATATTGCATACAAACTTTAGTTGCCATCATTGTTCTGTAGTAAGTTTCCAATTAAAATTCAAAACAATCTTACTAAATCTCAATAAAAAATAAATTCTAAACATATTCGTGTTGTAATATAAAAATAATTCCATTTAAGTTTTAATCAACCGTAATAAAAAAAGACATTCAAAACAATAGGTCATAATAAGTAAATATTGAGCTTGACTTGTGAAAAGATATACTTGATTGAATAAACTACAAAATCTCACAACTAATACGTTTTTTAATTCAAACGCGTTTCAACGACATGTTTGACTATTGTAGCTCGTGAATCACTGAAGTTGGAGAGTTTGAGTTAATAAACGTATTAGTTTTGAGATTTTGTGTTCAATGTCTATTCTATCAAATAGATCATAAATATTTCTGTTCATTGTTTGTTGCAAAATAGAACATGTGATCTGAATCCACACACACATATACAGGGGTGGTGAAAAGTCCCGGAACGGGTTAATATTTTTTTAACCGTACAGATGGAACTACATAACTTGGTACACTGTTACTGGGCATAAAACACTATTTTACCACAATTTCAATGAGCCGCTTCCACGTCGGGGGGACGGCCCACAAGGAGTCAGAAGAAAATCTTAAATGAGAGCGTGGGTTGAGTTGTACATCAAATTAAAGGTATAATTTAGTAGAACACAATGCCGCAAATCCGACTTCAAAAGGTCCACCCTAAACAAAATGGCGGCGTTTTAAAGTTTATGAAAGTTATGGCGTTGAGTGTTAAAGATAGCTGGAAAATGTTTATTCGGTACAGGTTGCAAAACAAACGCCCAGAAATCAGCGTTGGAGCTATAAAGCTATTTTTTAGAGTTCTACTTGACCCTTAACCTCTAATGGGGGACGGCCCACAAGGAGTCGGAAGATAATCTTTAACGAGAGCATAGGTTGAGTTTAACATCAAATTAAAGGTATTTATTAGCAGAGTACAATGCCACAAATCCGACTTCAAACGGACAACCGAGCCGAAAATGGCAGCCATTCAAAGATGGCTTGAATTTGAAATTTTGAGGTGCTGAAAAGTCTTGAATCGGTTTAGTAATTTATTACCTAGAAGAGTAAATTTTTGCAAATTCAACAGGTTGCCTAAAACTATTTTTTAAATTTCTATTCTTCGATGTTATTTCGAGAATATTCCTACTTTAACATTGGAATGTTTAAACGAATGATCTCAGAGATTGTTTGTTTTCCCTTATCAGTTGAACTTTGCCCATTAGTACAACAATAACAACACATTAGGGTTTTACCCTTGTCAGGAATACATTTGTCGTCAGTGCAGTTGACTTTCAGAGGTCTTGATGAGTGTAGTAGTTAACTGTACATTGATATTTAGACGATTTTTTTTTGTTTCTGTGTCACTAAGCAAGAGAGAAAGAATCACATTGTTAATGATGTGTGGTTATGGTGATTGTACTCGATCTTTAGAAGAAGTACGAAATTTATTTAATGATACATTTCCAGAAAGAAATCCTGTTTCCAAATCTACTGTTTTTAGAACCATACAGCGTTTTGAAGAGACAGGTAGTATTAAGATCGACCAAAATGTGGAAGACCACAGACAGTAACGAATGAGGAAAAGTCGATGGACATCTTACAAACATTTGTTGAAGACCCACATACCTCCATTAAGTCAGTCGCATCACAATATGAAATTAGCCACTTTTCAGTTAGGAAAGTTTTAAAAAGATACCATTTTAATGGTTATAAAATGCACTTAGTTCACGAATTATGTGAAGACGATTTTGATCGTTGTTTGGAGTTTTGTGAACTCATGATGGACAGCATCAATAGAGATCAAAATCTTTAAAAAAAAATCGTATTTATTGATGAAGCAACATTCAGGTTAAATGGAACGGTCAACAGACACAACTACCTGTATTGGTGGGACGAAAACCCCCATTGGATGTTTGAGAAACATACTTAACACCCGCAAAAATTACATTTTTGGGTGGGTATTTTTGGAAGCCAGGTGGTAGGACCATTTTTTATTGAACTTGAACTCTGTTCAATATTTAGCTATGCTTCGAAATCGTATATTTCCTGCCTTACAAAATATTGCTGGTGATAACTTTCAATCACGCCTCCACACTTCGGTTTCGACGCAAGACAACATTTAAACCATGTTTTCCCAGGCAAATGGATTAGTAGAAGGGGCGCGATAGAATGGCCAGCCCGATCTCCTGATTTATCCCCTCTTGACTATTATTTCTGGGATCATCTTGAAGATCAAGTTTACCGAACCAAACCGTAAGATTTGGTAGAGTTGAGACTCCGTACTGAAGAAGAAGCTGCGCGTATTCCAGCAGATGCAATAAACAAAACAACGCCTTGTCAGCGTTTTATCATCGGCTGGAATATGGCCAAGAAACCAAGAACACCTCCCTTAACATTAAAGGTAGGTTATTTTATGTTTATAATGGTTACAAACTGGAAGGAAATTTTAAATGTGTTACATTGGATTACTCACAGCTAATTATCAACTTAAAAATTTCAAATTTAAGTCATCTTTGAATGGTTGTCATTTCCGGCTCGGTTAATTTGGGAGTATTACCCGATGCTACTCTACTTTCTGTGTCTTTGTCTTGGGATAGTAAATCATAAACTATTATTTATTATACTACTTGCATCTTCTATATTTAGTTATTAATCCTACCCTATTAATCCTAACACTACCGATTTATATGAAATATCTGAGTTTTTTATTACACCAATATGAAGAGAATTGTAAAGTAAAATACAAATTTACTATCGAAACTGGATAGGTTGTAAGAGTTGGTGGTACTTTTCCGTTATACCGACCACACCGAGGGAACGAAACAAACTGTGACTAAATAAGTTAGGTAAGAACCTTTTAGGTATTTTTTGTATTATTGTTTTTGCATTTCTGTTGCCATCTGACCCTAGGCTAACCTATGGCAACAGGAATGCAAAAATAATAATAATCAAAATAAATAAAAGGTTTTTTAGCCTAACTTATTTAGTCACAGTATGTTTCGTTCCCTTGGCAGTGGTTTCGATGTGTGGTCGGTATAGCGGAAAAGTACCGAGTTTGTAGCAGCGATATCATCTGAGTAATACTTATTCAATAAGAAAACAAGTAGATTCAATTGGCAGAGAACAGTTTTTACATTTAAAAATAACCGAGTTTAAACATAACTATTGTTATATTATAAACTAGGGGGCCCCACCACTACTCGCTTCACTCTCAACCCCTTTAACGAAGCAAGTACAAACAGATTATTGCATATATTGAAATACTTTAATTGAAATTACGATTGAGTAGAACAAAGGCACCTGGATTGGAGTAGGGTGAGGTTGATAGTGGTGACATACACATAATGTAAGACAGAGACCAAAATAGACATGCACCATCCATAACTGGAATTACGGCTTGAGTTGTAACTTCACCATTAATATTTAAATATACAGTAGTCACTATTTCAAACAAATTTTGATAACGAAAACTAAAGGAAACAATAACATTTGTTACATCAGGTGTTTAAATTATAATACAGTAGTTCGTTGAATTTGTAGTGTTTGCTACCTAGCCTGAAAAAAATTTGGTTTTGAATAATCATAAAATTATCTGATTCTAAATTTGCCAAGTTGGTTGCTATGGTAATAAATATAAATTTATTGAACTAACATGTGTTGCTAAGATCTGAACTGCCGTTTCGCCTGTTATATGGCTGAGAGTAAAAACCGTATTTCCCCATGTTTAAGCTTTTATATAAAAACTTTTGGAAAATCCTTGTGTGCGTTTATGAAACCATAATAATATAAATTTATATTTTTGTATCTGTATCTTAAGTGGTTTTTGCACCACGTGTTGATTCTATTTCAGTCATGCAGTCAGGACAAAGCCGATTATATATATAGATTAGAAACAGTGTTTTACACTAACATAAATTTTGCATTATAATAGTTTGAAAATGGAGATCATTTATGATTTAAGTTCATTTTAAACATTGAAATAATTTACTAGTTAAGACAAAGAAATTATATAGAGCATTGTGGTTGCACGTAATCAATAAACATTGCCAGTGTATCCATGCACTTGGTGGTTAGCCTTCTACGAATGCTTTTGTGGCCAATACAAAGGGACAAAAAAGATCGTTTAATTTCCCTTATCTGTAAGCACTAAATCAAACCTAAGTTTATAGCTCTTCGTTCTCCAGGGCCTACTTTATTACTAATGTATAGGACTGATCTATCATATCATGTTTTGTTCCTTCATCGTGATTGTTTTGACATTTTATTTTTGTATAATCAGTTGAAAAAATCTTTTCCAATACATAATTTATAAATGGAAAATATTAAAAGAGATTATACTAATTTTATTAGTTCGGTCACACAGCTGAACAGCTGATCGAATTTCCAAAATTAAGTTACAACGGATATTAGCCGTTGTAAGGCGGGAAAAATCGGTTTTTATATTAAATTATAAAATTCGATGTTTTCAAGGCCGGACTTCGGTGAGTGTCAATTGTTAGTCAAAAATACAAGTTAAATCAGAGCAAGGCTTATCTCCCAAGATGAACCTTGATCTAGGACACGTCAAGAAAGGAAATCTGTCTTAGCCTGAAAGTAGCTGAGTTTTAGGGGAATAAAGGAATCCAGGAATTTTATGCATTTGTGATTTTCATGGTTTAATACGTAGCGCTAAACGCGTGAGTTACGGCCGTGTGAATTTCAAATCATAAAAGGTAACACTACCAAAGTAAACAGGGGTTAAAGTTAAGGGAAAAGTTCAATTTAACTCGAAACTGAAAAAGTCAGACATTTTTGGAATCTACATAAGTAGACGAAAATAAAAGGTTAAATAAGAAACAGTCAAATTATTGAAAATAAAAAATTTAGCTCAAGTGTCAAATTTCACACACCCTAAAAAGGGAGAAATAATTAAAATCAAAGGTTTCCACTCACAAGAGTTATTAGAGAATGAATAGTTCTGTGTAAAAAAGGGAATAAAAAGGAAAATTAAATTAAGATAAAAGGGTGGAGTTTTCACGCCTTTTAAAGTAATAAAAGTTGATTTTTTGAATTTTTAATAATAATAAAGTAAAGAGATTTAGGGTTACATTAACATTGTATCGTTAGGAAACCAGTAACTTAAACATTTTTCGCGTAGTAAATAAAAAACCCCCAAAGAACTCTTTTGCGATTGTAGGCTAAGTCCCAGAAGAGAAAAAATAAGTAAAAATGGTGAAAAGTGTTAGAACTGTACAGGTGTTAAAGACAATCAGCGTAAACAAACAAAAAAGACATTGAACGCGAAAGACAGTCGTGGAAATCGTGGAAAAGCGTAGACGTGCCACGCACGCGTAAAAATCACAGTACAGACACGATTCAAAAACGTACGGGTAGCCAAAAACAATCTGGAAAATGTGAAAAAGGAAAATTAAGGAAAACTAAAAAAAAAGATACAGCGAGAAATCAAAAACAAGTAACATTTAATGGTCAAAGTGGAAGGGATGAAGCTGCGGTTACAGAAAGGGGCGTCAACTAACAACCAAATTAAACAGGGAAATTGGTGTTTTCCAGGAAAATGGAAGGAAAAGAAAAGAAGAAAATTATATAAAATTAACCAGTGCGAATTTAGACATATTTCTAGACCAAAAAAGTTTATAGAAAAGGAAAATTAGCTTACTGAAAAAATGAGGGAAAGGGCATGTAAGAAATGACGTCACGAAGTGTATAAAGGCTCGAACGCGGAAAATCGGGTCTCACTCGCTCACTCTAGATTCAAATTGTTACGAATGTAGACTTCACGTCACTCTGCAGCAAGTATCATTCTACCAGTTCGTATACTACGTGTTATGCTAAAAAGCCTTAGTATCACGAGCACTATTATATTTTTTCTTCGTTAAACTTAAGTAACTTTCAAATATAAACTACAAGTCAGAAGTAGTTCTTCAGGAGTAACTCTACGGCCTATCCAAATGAGTTAACGCAAAAATAACTCTATTTGGCGATACTGAGACGACATATGCAATCCTTCAGGACATGATCTTCTAAACAGAACTTCACTTCTCACGAACCAAGGAAGAAATTGGATCAACTGTAACTCTACTAGATTCTACCAGATCTGCTCTTCAAGTACATCTGTAGCCATCATAACAACCCAACAACTTTAAATCAGAAAATCCAGGCTACCAGACACAGCATCCTAGCAGCTCCAGCACCAGCCCATCAACATAGCGGCATCCATCACGGAAAACCGGAGGTGAAAAACGCTGAATTAAGGTCTGTGTAAACGAGAATACGTTGTCCCCCATTTTAATTAATTGCCTGAGTAAATTCAATAAAAATATTTAAAGTACTGGTTGAGATAGGTTAGTTTCAAATTAAATTCAAATCATAATTTAAATAAATGTAAATTCGATATTCCCTAAATTTAAATAATAAATGTAAATAAATTAAATTCAAATAAATTTAAATTAAATTGATTATAAAATTAGACTGTCTGCCAAGCCTATTAGAAATTAGAATTATAGATTTAACATTAATATTGGATAGAAATTGTATGTACAAGCAGATGGTGAGAAAAGCGAGTTGTTTATGTTTAATTTTAAAAAAGTTTTGATTTTGATTTTTAAATAAATTAATTATTAATTTTTATACTGAAATACTGAGAGTAATCAATTACCTGTTTATGGTTATCCATTCATGATAATTTCCTTTATTAGAAATAGGCTAATAAATGTGTTTAGCTGTAGAAATAATCAAAACACAAATAAGGTAAGTTATAAGGGCTGTTCCACTGTTCTCATTTCCCTGAGATCAAAAATAATCAAGAGTTCTCGTAAATTAAATTCAGAGCTAGTAAACTTATTAATTTCTGGAAGCTATTTTAAAGTGTTAGAGTCAGTCGAAATACTTATAGAAATAGGTATCAGACACCCAGTTGCATCACCTAAGCTAAAGATAAAATTTTGGCTAAAGGCTTCCAGTAGGTGTTGTAACTTATTATACAACAAAAGAACGTCAGCACGCGATTGTTCGTTGTAAAGTTTATATGTTTTAGAGTTTCAACCAACTATTTTTGAAGTTGGTCCACTCATAAAGGCGTTGAAAACCTGTGCGTGTTCGATATATATTAGCATAATTTGTTTCCACACCAGCCTCCATCCCCGCCTCAGGCGCTGTTTCTTTTTCTCATAGTTATAATAGTTATAATAGTTTCTTAATTTTGCAATATCTATACTTTGTTATAAGTACGAAAATTGTGAAGGCCTTTGTTTGTTTGTAAAGATTTATTGCAATTACATCTTTTGTCACAAGTCAAACCCTACAACTGCCAATGTTAATGTTTTGCAACGCCAAGTCATTTCGGTGCGTGTGCAAGCACATTTTCAAAAATTCGCCATATATAGTAATTGTATACCAATCCAAAAGTGTTCTATACCTCTTTTTTTAGAGAAAGGTTCAAAGAATTCATATATGCAATTAAAAATTTATTGATGTAAAATTGTAAAAGTTATTAGCTCAAGAAACAAAAAATGTTCAGTAACGAAATGAAAATGTTCAACTTTAGGCCTACATAACAAGTAGTAAACGTTTTTTGTAATTTTTTCGTAAGCGTAAAAGTTTCGTAATTTAGTTCTAAATAGAACTGTATAAAAACATTGATCAATTTCAAATTTCTTATTTTGAAAACACTAGTATTTATGTTCCATATACACGGCTGCTAACAAAACTAGGCCTAGTTTGAAACGTAATTTAGGAATATTTGCTTTACCAAAAAATGAAATATTATTATAACAAAGTGTAAAGAATAAATCAAAGAATTGAACTGTATAATTGTAAATTATCTTTTCATAAAAATGTTTGACTTAGAATTATTTGAATAACAAAAGTGAGAACAAATATAGAAATCTCTCGTCCATACAAGCTATACAAGATGCGCGCGCAAACTCCTATGACTAGCAATGTTATAAAAGTCTGTTTGGGTTCAAATTCAAACGTAAGATGAGACCTTATTCAGCTACGGCTATACTTGTACGATCAGATCAGATCAGATCGGAGCCGAATTTTCCGGTCTGTCGCGGAATTCCGATGGAGTGGTTAAATCTATCAGATTCGCAACGTTCCGACATGTGTCGGAAGGATGCGCGCGCATTCCACCTCACCATCAGTTAGTCTGAATTTGCTGTTACTGTAACAACTACCGTAAATTGCAAAATCGTCTAGCGAGGACACCGACGAAGAATTGTTGATGATTGTATTGGATGAGGAATGAAAACAAAGAAATATAGGGACACATCCTATCAATCAAAAGCTACAAGTAAATAGAAAAAAAATATATTGTTAAACTTAAATTGTGCATAGGCAAATAATTTCGAAAAGCATTATAATAAACAAGTTGTAGTTGTTTTTGTCAGTTGAAGCATCGTAATTAAAAACAAAAAATAAAACGGAATATGCGTCTGTTGTGATTAGTCCAGTATTACGTATGGCAATTAAGTATTGCCAATTTCATAATAAAAACCAAGGTTAAAATTATCACTGTTTCTTACGGATGACATTTATAAAGACTTAGAAATATGAAGTTTTAGGTCCTACTCCAACATTAAAGAGTCAATATTGTTTTGTAGCTTGTAACAACCGAGTCCTTTGGTAAATTTTTAAAACTTCAAGTAATCTGCATATAAAAGTATATTACTGAGTTTTATGCTTTGTTATATCTAATTTATTAAAACTATGACATATATACAAAGTGTGATAAATATTATTTTACTGTATCACTGTTATTTTTTGTATGATTGTTTTTATTTGAGTCATTTAATTATAAATAAAGATATATTTTCACATAGCCAGTTTCTTAAAACGTCTTGTTTTAATATACATGCTGATAGGCAGATAAGTTAGGGTAGGTTGGTTAGCTTTTACACTACATTTAGAAAGTTCAGGGTACACTTTGTACATTTGTGTTTTATTAGTATTAACCTAGGCTATTTTGTATTTGAGTTTAAAATTGTAATGTAGTAAAAAACTTTGTATACAAAAACTATTTTATTTAAAAGAATTAACTATTTTTTTAAATGCCACTGCCTTTGATATAAATTTACCATGTTATATGAATATTTACTTGATTTTTCCAGTCATTTGGAGAATTTCATCACCTTTTTTCATCACGAATTGTCCCGATTGTTGACGAAAGAAACCGAACGTTCTTTCTGATCGGGAGCGATCGGGAGGGGTGGCTATATCTATCAGATCCGCGCAGAGCCGACCGTTCCGGTATGCTCTCAGAGCATGGAAAAAATTCGACTCCAATCTGATCTGATCTGATCGTATAGATTTAGCCACCCCCTATTTAAATACACAGAAAGAATACCTTCGGAAAATTTCGGCTCCGATCTGATCTGATCTAATCGTACAAGTATATCCGAAGCTTTAGCAGTCACTTTCCCACGGTCCTACACAACAAACTGTCCAAATATAGCATATTTGGTTTACAGGGAAAGTTAGCTTGAAGCATTATCTTTACAAAGATACCAAAATATCTCTAAAAGTAGACTGAGGTATCTAAATATTACACAGATATCACGTGTGATAAGTAACTCCGTTTATTGGTTGGAAAACTGACCAATAGCAAGGGTCTACAAAACGCCCCACAACTTCAGAACTATTTGTCCAATTTTTGATTGGATGGCAGTATTATATAGGGGAAATTGTGAAAAATCCAACGATATCTAGGTTTAATTTGGAAGAAGTACTAAACGGGCTTTAGAGAGAGAAAAAAGATGCGTTATTTCGTTGTGTTTTATGACGAAATCTGGTGAATGTACGGGCGCCGATTGATTTGTAGAAAACTAATAAACTGCAACGATGATTACGTATGAAATATACGTTATAGAAAAAAACTTGTGAATACAAAAAATAAATTTTAGAATTACCTTTCCAACGGTTTTTTTTATTTATTCCGATTGCATGATTTTTAGTGGATAAAATGAAATATTCAATACAAGTTGAGTTGTCACAGACTACACAACTCACTACGGTAGGGCGTTGAGACTACTTAATTTAAGTGGTCTGACAGTTAGAGGGTTATTACTGCTGTGTCAATCATCTTCGGCCGAGAGGCAGTTTTCAAAATAAGGGCTAAAGAGATAAGTTGTGAAAACTGTTTGTGTATCTTTATGACTCACGATTGCCAAACCGTTTAACATAAATCGTAATGATAAGTAGAACACATGCTAGCAATACGAAATACCTGTAATAATATCCATGACAACATGTAAGTTGTGAGTAATATATAATAACGTTATGTCATATTATACTAATGTAAATTTCGTTATTAGGGGATCATCAATGTGAGCTACTTTGTGTGGTATTTATTTTACTACATTATTAAATAACGCAGAATATTAGTACCTTTATTTCTGTGTTTGTGTATTTATATGAAATAAGTTAGGTGTTGTTAGTTTTGTACTATGAATAATTTAATTAATAAGGAAAATGATAAACAAATTTACTTGTGTCCCCAGTAGTAAATTTGAATACTGTTCCAAATTGTATGGTCTGGAAAAAATACCATACATAATAATTAATTGTGAAATATGAGACACTAGCAGGTACCCGTGGCTTCGCACAAGGTACAAAGATTCGCCGCATAGTAATACATGTTTATTGTTTTAGTGGTTGTTATTACATTTTCACCCATTAGCAGCACGCTATAAAATGCAGATTTGATTTACATATTATATATGTATTATAAGAAATAAATGTACTAATTTCCAGCTCTATAGCTTAAGTGTCTGCTGTAGTGGCGGCCATCTTGGATTTGTATCCCATAAGAGCAATGATAAATTTCAAACCATTTATTTCGTTTATTTTTTATCATAAAATTGTTCCCAAGGTCTCGTTTTAAGCACAGTCACAATACGCATCCGTTTTGCATTTTACATTTTTTTAAATGGTTTTGATTTGTTACGTAATTGACATTTTGTAAGTACAAAGTTTGATTTTTTTCCTAACACAATAAAAAATGTATAATGCAAATTAATTTGCAAGCCGGATCCAAAATTTTATAAAGAAAATTCAGTTTTTTTTTCAACACTCAATTACGAAAGATAGACTTGTAAAATGGTTTAAAATGAGGCAATGTCAAAGCGTTCATCTGCAAGAAATTGCGCTGTTTAGATAGGGATATAGTGAGAAGCGCTTGCGTTTCCGGTTGCTTTCTCGTTTACTGGAGCAAACCCTTAATGAGAAGTATCATAATTAATTTGTATTGTTTTAGGGGTTGCTACATTTTCACCCTTTAGCAGAACGCTAAAAAATACAAATATGGTTTACTTTTTATATATATCTTGTAAGAAATAAATGTACAAATTTCCAGCTCTCTAGTCTTAATGGAAGTATAATAATAAATATTTATTGTTTTAGGGGTTGTTTCAACCCTTAAATCTAAATTAATTCTAGCCTATGTCTCATTCCAGATCATGATCTATATGTGTGCCAAATTTCATTCAAATCCATCCAGTAGTTTTTACGTGATTGAGTAACTCACACACAGACAGACACCATTACATTTTTATATAATAGTATTATATAGATATATTGGATGAAATGTACTAGTATGTAAGTTTTATTTTCCGAGTTTGTAAACATAAAAAAGTGTACTTTATTTTTACTGTTTGTAACTTGTAGTTTTTAACGCCTCCTCGTTAAAATGTTGCTCAACTCTTCCTCTTAACCAGCTAAGAGATTATTTTATTTATATTTTTGAATTGATTTGTTTGAAGTTGCATCAATACAACATTTTGATTATGAAAAAAATACAGAAAATTACAATAAGTATTTTACCTGGATATTAGTCGATCTTATGATTTCTTTGTGTTGTCCTACTTACGACGCGTTTCGAGACCGTAATCTCATTATCAAGTGTATATATATTAATCCCTCTTCAGGTCGTCATATAAACACAAAAACCACAAACACATTAATAACAAAAAGTACACAATACATATTAATTTATGGCACGACCCGATTAAGCCGGTTGGTGTACACCATCGCATCGTCTATGATACACTAAACTAAACAGCCTAGTTTGTACTGTGGTTATTGACCAGTTCCACCTTGATAACCGAGGGCTGTATCATATATGCCATTGGATTGAAATGACAGCTGTTCATTTAATATGTTATCTGGGTTATGTCTGAATTCCTTATAAATTTCGAATTCTTAGATGGCGTTCATTAATCTTCCCTTTACACAATAATGAAGATGTGTCAAATTGGTGTCGAAATTTGTGTAATTGTGGTTATAGCCTACTAAATGTTTTTATTAGATTTTTAGACGGTTCTATTAAATTTGTATTATTACTGAAAACTTAGACAAAGCGTGCTAAAATACGTTCCACACTTACAACTTTAAAACCCTCCATTGGTCGCGTCAATAATAGTTACGTAAGGAGTCGAACACGGTGGATTCCATCAGGTTTAGTAAATAATTAAAAAACATTTCTAAAAAATGTAGTTTATTGGGTAAAATGTTATGTAACATGTATTTTGCTACACAAAATGAAGACGTACGAATGTTTCCGAAATTAAACGAATTAGTATCTCTTCTTTAAATTTGTATAAATGAATATATATTACTAATAAAAGGTTGTATTTATATTCATATTATAACCTCAAAGATTTAAAAGACTTTCTTATTTATTTATATTCATCTTGGCAGTAATAAAGAATACTGTTCTGAACAACAGAAACACAAATATTACTAACGTGAAGGGTCGCGCACGGTGGAAAAGACCAGTTGGTAGAACGATTGCAGTACATCTGCCAACTGTAGCATCCGGGAAAAGTGCTTTGACTTAACTGAGTAGTGAAAGAGTGTGTGTGAAGGTATGGGAGAGGTGGAAGATCTTAAAAGCTCCACTCCGTTTTTGTATACTAAACCTCGGTCGATTAGACAGTGATGCGACCAATTAAGGGTTTTAATGAAACAGAGGTTTTTTTCGTATACTTTATTGTAGTATATATTGCTTATTAAAATTGGGTTTTAAACTGTTCGTACAAACTATTAGCTTTCAAATGTACGGCAATATTTCACATAACAAATCCACTTATTATAAAAAGCTATATATTTTAAATATAAATATAAAAGTGATTTGACTAAATCAATAATTACAACTGAAAAGTTATAAGTTAATACAGTATTTAGTTGTAGCTCAAATTTAATGTCACTGAGGATGACGACTTCGTCGTTGAAAATTAAATGTATTTTTGTGACAATAGTGTTCTTTGGTTTTATTTTTAGAAGATGTTTTTTCTAACGAGTTAAGATCTATTATGTTTATGAATAACAAACATTTAAAAATAACTAGAAAACTATAAATATGTTTTTTCGACTATCTTAATCTAGTTAATTGAATTTATACTGTGTGAAAAAAAGTAAGTCCCCCCCCCCTTTGTTGTTTTTTTTGTTTTATTTTTTACAAAATTTTCTAAGATGGAGGAGTAAAAATAATATTTACGAACTAGATTTGGAAACAATTTTATAGGTCAAGCTTTGAAATAAACATTTTTTTGTCTCTTGAAAGTTTTTCTAAAAACTCTTCCTTTTCGAGATATTAGCACTTTATGTCGATTTATTTCAACACGTTTAGGGGCGCCATTTTGTTTTGAGTGGTCTGATTTTTATTTTCTTTATATCATTTTCCTAGTCTTAAATAGACCTTTAAAATGAGGTATCATATGACCATATTTCCCATTTAAACATTTTGAGTGACCCCGTAATCCCCATTTTTGGGGAACACTCAAAATATCCGATGACTTCAAAAGATACTTTGGATTAAGTTAGTATCGTTCCCCAAAAGATATTTGTTTTAACAAGCAAAAATATTAAAGTGGGGGCGGACTTTTTTACACACAGTATAAAACACCCATTAGAGTCCTTATTTTGAAAACATTACCGACCGAAACAGATTTAAAATTGCTTAACGGTCAACCATTTCACGAAATCACATCCATTGTTTATATAAGTTAAACGAACGTTTCTGTAAAACAGTTCCTTGGGAGTAGGATCACTGTAAACTGCTAACTCTTCCCTTCAAACGCATTATTTACTCCATTGTTGCTTCTAAAATACTCTCGCAGTTTTCTTTAGTTGTTTATGCTCTTCATGCTGTCCATTTTATTTGTTATTTCACAAAATTGCTTTCTCTCTTTGAACTATGAATTTGAAATGATAAACTTCTCAGAACATTTGATTGGAAACTGTATATTAGGGAAGCATAATAACTTTAAAATAGTTTTTTCTCTTAAAAAAATATATCTCAAACATTTTTAGAGTTCTCAAATAAAATAATACTGACATATTTACTCAACATTCTTTAAAAAGATTTATGTTATTTAGAGTATTAACTAAATCATTTTAATCAAAAGCTGAAATAATGTTAACTACTTCCGAAAAAGCTTCCGTAACCAAACTAAGAACTGCGCTGCATCTCGGTAACATAATTTTTCTCTGATTTTGTTTGAAAGTTATTTTTAAATTTCCGTTTATTACTTTTTTTATCGTAAGTTTAAAAAAAAGTGCTTGAGAATCTTCTTAGGTTCTAGAAACAGTAGATTTTATTGCTCTCTTCGCTTTACTTGACAATTTTATTATTTATTAAATTATAGGCTCTGTACATTTACCATGTTGGAAATCCCTAACGGCATAGATATACTTTTGTTGTTTGTACGCCTAAGTAGGAACTTTTGAAGGACGAAGTAAACCACAAGAATTTAAAACAAGAAATAACCGTTCAAACGTATAACAGCTTATCTCGTTCTTAGTTGTTATAATTAAATAATACAAATTAAATAAATATCAAAACGTCTTCAGCTATTGTACATTATAATACGCAAGTGCCTATAGTTGTTCCCTATGCTACGTAGTAACACAGTACATGCTTGTAGATGCAAGTAGCTGTTTCGTTTATAATCTGTAAAAACAGATATTTGAATTATAATTGTTCGTTGATATTTGTTTGTGTTTGCTTTTATTTTGTCAATCTAACTTAAAACAGCTTTTGGTTGTGAAAAATAATAAACTGATCCTAAATTTGTTAGTTGCTATGGTAACGCATGTAAATGCATTCAACAAACGTGTACACTAGCTCTAAGCGTATGATCCGAATCATATATTTGATAAGTCTATTTACTTTGTACACGATAATTGTGTTACAAAAAGCTATCCCTAAAGTAAACTGTATAAAGGTGAATAATTCATGAACTAAAACTGGCAAAGAACGATGCAAGCTGCATTAAAGAATCTATAAACTTAAAGCTAAAAGCTTTTTCTGCGGGATTAAGCTGTATCATCTCAATTATGCGACGAACTTTCCTGAACGTTAACTGTACTATGTTTACGTTTAGTATATTGTAATACATCATTTTTGTTTAAATTAGAGGACATAGGAATAGTCTAAAATTAAGAACATGCACAGTTTGAAAGTCAGTGTTAGTATTAGCAAATTGTATTCTAAAGCAGCGGTTCTCGACCTTTTCCAGTTTCGAACCCCTTACATTCGAACCCCTTTCTTTTCATAAATTGTCTCCCGGACTATAACTCGTATCTATTGCAAGCCTAGCACCTGTAATTATGAATCAGTACAGTAAAATTAAAGAAAAGCTTCTTTAAATTGTAAACTCTTCGTCATTTTTGTTTGCAAATTTATATTAGTTGCTATGTTGCACAATTGTTTAAGTTCGGTAAAAAAAATCTTTTGTCTGGGGCGACATTCAACTTGTTTCTATATTAATTTTGTATTAAATGTGTAGGACGAGAAAGGCTCTTTCTACCAGTTTTGTGGATGAGAAACAGACAGAAGTTCATATTCACTGTCACTGTCAAATTAGTACAGCATTATAACTTATAAAGTGGAGGCAGGATGTTGTATTGGTTACAAAAGAAAACGTCGTATTATTCCTTCATTTGTCCAGGTCCTATCAGTGTTGAAAAGTCGGCCGTCATATCAGTATAAAACGTCTTGACCGTTCAAATGTATACACGTACGACAGCAGCGCCTGATACGGAACTTTTGAGAACCCGATATATTCGTTTTTTCTCAAAATGTACACCAATTTGACAGCTGAACAAAAATTGTTTTTTGACTAAGTCACACCAATTAAAGTAAGAAAAGCTAGTTTTAACTATTTGACGTCAGATACGGCTGCCATTTGTAACCGGCCGTCAGATGTAATGCAAATTCGGTCATGTACGGCTGTCAAAAGTTATCAGAAACGTAAATATATATGTATATATATATATATATATATTTTTTTTTTATAAATATACTAAAATTTACATAAAACAAATATAGTGAATATATTATTCTATATATTTGTTTAATAT
>JAGFPH010003947.1:22710-35554 GCA_018207615.1 Philaenus spumarius | reverse complement strand
TTGGGGGGGGGGGTCAATGTTACTAAATCACGATTTCTCTAAAACTACTGAACGGATTGGAATAAAATTTGGTATGTAGCTTCCTCTAGGGCCATAAAGGCTCAATAAAAATGGTTTTCAAAAAATTTAAAATTTTAGTTGGTTGGGGGGGTGTTAAAAGTTACTAAATCACGATTTCTCTAAAACTACTGAACGGATTGGAGTAAAATTTGGTATGTAGCTTTCTCTAGGGCCATAGGGGATCACTAAGAATGATTTTCACAAAATTCTAAATTTTAGAGGGTTTGGGGGGGTTTTAGTTACTAAATCACGATTTCTCTCAAACTACTGAATGGATTGGAATGAAATTTGGTATGTAGCTTCCTGTAGGGCCATAGTGGCTCACTTAGAAAAAATTCGGTTTGGGGGGTTCAGAGTTATTAAATCACCGTAGGTACTGATAAGAAACGGTTTCAAAAAATTCGAAATTTTTAGGTGGGGGGTGGGGGGGGGGGGGGGGTGAAAGTTACTAAATCAGGATTTCTCCAAAACCACCGAACGGATTGGAATGAAATTTGGTATGTAGCTTTCTCTAAGGCCCTACGTGCGCGCTAAGAAATTGATTAAAAAATCGAAATTTTAGGGGAGATTTGGGGGGTTGTAAGTTACTAAAACTCCACATAAGAAATACATAGTGTAATTTATATTCATTGATATAATATATTTTTTGTTAATATACATTTAACTTTGATTTGTCTATCCGTGCAAATTTAGATCGGGCTAGCTAGTATAATAATATAATATGGATGTGTGTTACATGCATCTAATATTTTCCATGGTAACATTTTCCTACTTTTGCAATTCTAAATAACCATCTCCTATGCTACTCTTAGGAAGGTATAAAGTTTCAACTGGGAGAAAGTATGTGGCAGTTATCTGGTACCGTTTATTATTATTATTAGTATACGACAGTCTCAGCAATTCTATCCAACTGAAAAACATCAACTCCCATGCAATGCTCGTACAGTTGACGCAACCCGCATGACAATAAACGTGATGTTCTCTGTAATGGTAGTAGCATGTCTATTCTCCCGTAAGATCTGTAAAGCACGGTGAACGTGAAATCGAGTGTACTCACGGTACCATGAGGTAGCACGGAGCGGAGGCCTGATCTAGACGAGAATTGGAACGGTTTCCCTTCTCCAGCTCCAACCGGTGTTTGAGAAGACAGGAATGAGAATCATTTCTATTATCTCCGTCACATACGCCATAGACAATCTATGCGCAAATACCATTTTTGCTGTGTTAATACGTAGCATGGGGAACCAGTACACGCTTATGTATTATAATGTACATTAGCTGAACACGTTTTAATATGTATGTAATGTTTGTTAAAGTATATTAAAGTTAATGGACGAAATCAGCTGTTATAATGTTTGAATAGTTGTTTATTGATTGTTTTCAGTTATTTTTGTTTACTTAATTCATCAAAAGAAACTGCTTAGGCCTCAAACAACAAACTATATCTGAGACTATGGCATTAGGGATTTTCTACAAGGTAAATATGAATAGTCTAATATTTCATATTTTACACAAAGATCTGAAATACAGTTTAAAAACAAAACAAATATCGTACATTTTATTCATAGGCCTATTCAATTCAATGATTTTAATTCCAAATACTCTTAATTCGGCCATTCATTCCTATCTTAGATTATGAATTAATGGAAATTGATGAATGAAAGAAATATTTCATTTAATTAAGAGAGATTTTCTTCAATTATTGGATTCCACATAACCATTTGCTAATTCTGAAGGAATAAAATCGTCAACAAATTCAGAGAGCAATGCATAAAATCAACTGTTTCTAAGGACCAAAGAAGTTTTACTTCTAACGCGCTATTGAATCTCACACACTCAGTCTTTTGTTGGCAAATATTTGCGATATCGTAAAATTTTCGGACTTGTTTGCATCAGTTTTAAACTCCCATTTACAAAGTTTTTGTAAGTGTTTAAACTTTATAAGCTGTGTTAGCTGTTTAATATTTAATATTCTACTATTTATTGAAGCTTATTTGAATTGTTAGTGGAATCGAGTGATAGCGAAAATTACATATAATTTTAAAATGATATTATTAAATTATGCGAATAAAATGAAACTGAACTCATTTCTGTGCACATTAGCGATACTGAACTAATGATACTCGAGTTAGTTTACATTTGAGAATAGTAATTCCCTTTTAAAAACTACTGAGCTTGACTTGTGAAAAGATAACAAGATAGAATAAAACTTAAAGTAATCTCACAACTAGTACGTTTAGTAACTCAAACGCGTTTCAACGACAATGTTGGTGCATCTTCAGTGATGCACGAGCTACAATAATCAAACCATAACCAATTTGATTTACCGTTAAACGTATGCAGTTGAGCAAAGCCTCATTGCTTGATGTGAAACTATAGTTCCCTTAAAATTGTTTTCATTGAATTTGCTTTGTTTACATGTATTCAAAGTGGTTGTAGGCAAATAGAATCAGCAACGTTAACGTGTATTTTGTATTTATTGCATGTCTTATGAAGTGGTAAATACAATGTAAAATGTGTTTTTGTTTATGTTGGGGTACTTGTAAGTTGTAAGCCTAAGTGTGTTCGTGACATGTGCAAAAGCAAAACGGTATACAGAATATACATTTTATTGACGATGGGCATATCGAATTCAAACTTGTACAAATTAGTTGTACTACTAATAAGCTTTAAAATTATGGCCCTTAACAATTACAGATTTTACTACCTCTCGAAATAACGTAATATTTTTAGTGGAAATTTACACTTTTAAAAGTAGAACTACGAGCTATATGTGTGTATAAAACCGATAAAACAATAAAAAGGCCTGAAACTGATATGTTATAAATACTCTCTGTGTATATTGTTGCACTAATTTAGTTTCATTAAGCAATACGATACAACTTTACTATCGTATACATTTTTGAACTTTAACGAAAATGGATTTTTTTTGCATTTATTCAAAAATTCGCCAAAAATAGTAAATAAACCCCAATCCGAAAGTGTTCCATAGCTTTTTTGTAGAAAAAGGTTAAACAAATTATATAAGCCAGTAAAAAAATGATATATGTAAAATTTACAAAGTTATTAGCTCAAGAAACAATAAATGTTCAGTCACGAAAAATAAAAGTTCAACTTTAGGTCTGCATAAAAAGCAGTAAACATTTTTTGTAATTTTTTCCATAAATGTAAAACAATTCGTAATTAAGTTCTAAATAGAACTGTATAAAAACATTTAACATTTTCAAATTTCTTATTTTGATAACACCAGTTTATATGTTCCTACTACAAGACTGCTATCAAAAGTATGCCAAGTTTGAAACGTAATTTACTAATACATGCTTTGCCCAAAAATGAAATATTATTATAACAAAGTGTAGAGAATAAATCAAGGAATTGAACTGTATACTTGTAAATTATCTTTTCATAAAAGTGTTTGACTTAGAATTATTTGAATAACAAAAGTGAGAACAAATATAGAAACATCCCGTCCATACAAACAATACAACCAAGCATGCGAAAACTCTTATGTCTACCCATGTTATAAAAGCAATTACGTTTGAAATTTAAACGTCGGATGAGAACGTAATAACAGCCACTTTCTCACGGCCCTACACAACAAACTGTTCAAACAAAACATATTTGGTTTACATGAAATGTAAGCTTGAAGCATTATCTTTACAAAGGTGCCAAAATATGTCTAAAAATATGTTGTGGTCACACAGATATTACGTGTAATAAGTAAGGCTGTTTATTGGTTGGAAAACTGACCAATTGCAAGGGTCTACAAAACGACTTACAACTTTAGAAATATTTGTTTGATTTTTGATTGGAAGGCAGTATTAGATAGGGGAAATTATGAAAAATCCAACGATATGGAGGTTTAACTTAGAAAAAGAAAGACGAGTTATTTCGTTCCGTTTTAGGATGAAATCCGGTGAATATTCGGGCAGCGAGTGTGTTGTAGAAAACTAATAAACTGCAACGATGATTACGTATGTAAATATACGTTTTAGAAAAAACTTGTAAATACAAATATTAAAGTTCAAATCATTTCCTTTCCAACGGTTTTTGTTTTTTTGATATTGGATAGTGATTATTGGGTCAAATATTCGATACAATAACGCGTTACAAATGTGTTGGAGTGACAGCACGTTTCGTGCTGACTGCCGGTTCTAGGGTTAATTCAGACTTTTAGAGGTCATTTATAGACACAGCTGGAGTCACATTGGTAACAAAATCCTAACTGTGGTTACACTAAAGACGGCTTCGGGACTGACGAGTTAATTGTGTCTTAAGGAAGGAAAACATCATAATGCCATACCGGAGGAGACTAGCTAGGTGCCTGGAGACTTTTGACTTTACCTAGTTACTTGGAGTCTGAGTACTAGTGGCCACTAGTCAAGTAACTACATTTAAATAACTACATACGTTCTTGAATTTTCTAGACTGTTTGTTTTCTTGGGAAACTCACAAAGCGACTCCTCTTGTCACTAGTCACCTAGGTGTTCCCTTCAGTGTGGCCTTAGCCTTTTGATGGTGACTAAAATACGTTATTCCCGTAAGACACACAACATTTTTCCTCCAGGTACAGTTTTAGTAAATAATTTGCATTTTTCTACAGCCCTGACCAGTTCACTACTACCTTGCTCGGTCGTGCACGGATCAAACATTACACAAAATTGTTTGTTGTAAAAAACCTAACATGTTTGTTTTTTATAACATTCCTTTTCGAACTATGCCCGTCCTTTAACCTCTCCATTCCCTTTCTGAATCCATATATATAAAAGTCAAATACCACTCACTCACTCACTCACTCACTGATTCATCACGAAATCTCAAAAACTACTGAACGGATTGGAATGAAATTTGGTAGGTAGCTTCCTCTTGGGCCCTAGGTGCTCGCTAAGAAAGGTTTTCCAAAAATTTGAAATTTTAGGGGGGTTAGGAGGTCAAAGTTACTAAAAATCCCCATAAGAAATACATAGTGTAATATATTTATTGATATATATATTTTTGTTAATATACATTTACCTTTGATCTGTCTATCCGTGCAAAGCCGGATCGGGCAGCTAGTCTAATATATAGTTTTAAATCATCTTTCATGGGGTCAAGAACTTGCCAAATGTTGAAATGTTCACCCTAAAATATGCTTTATATTTTCCAGGATCGTTTCTTAATTTTATACTAAGTTTATTATATTCTCCTCCGTCATATCTAACATAAATTCGTCTTGTCTCCATAACTCTTGTACCCAAAATTTTCATAAACTGTTTCGCCGGAATACTTTCTACAATTCTTCCCATTCGTCTGATGAGGATGATATTTTAACTCGTACTAGACGTATGAAAACTGTACGGATTGCTGTTTAACATCCACTAGACGCCCGTGCACGGCAGTCCTGAATCCAGCTGTAGTGGAACCTCAGCCTTACCGTTGACCTAGTGTAACTTCAAACATTCAAGACTATTCATCAGGAGAGTGCTACTCTTGTAGCTATAGTATCGCAACTTTTTATTTGTGAAAATGAAACAACAGAGACTCTGTAATTTTCGTAATATTGTTTACGTTTGTATCATAGATGATGCAGCTAAGAAGCTTAACAGAAAATATAGTAGAAGTAAATGAGGATAAAACAATCTGGTTGTGAAACGATGGCAAATTTTATCTCTGTACCATATCCGATGTTCTACTCCAGACGAGTGAAAGGAATAGCAACTGAGTGAGACAATGCAGTACTGTGTAGTACTCACGAGCGTGGACCTGAGATTTACAGGCGCTAAGACTGGTGCCGTTGGCCACGGCTGAACTAGCCATGCCACTAATATGTTTTGCGGAACTATCAACCCTCCGATTTCTCAGAAATGCCGACTTTCAAATATTAGTGGATTACCTCGGTAACATCCTTCAATACTATTGTTAAACACACTTACTAATTTTTAATAAAGAGAATTTCCGTGTTTTCCAGAGAAGAGATGCAGACTAATGTTTTTAGAAATGCATTTAAAATAAGTGACAGGGCAAAACCAATGCAATGTGCCGTGCGGGTTGCGTTCTTTCCAGGTTCACACTCGTGAGTACAGCACAGTACTGTACTCATTCGAAATAAATATACCTTGTATGAATATGGATGAATCATTATAAAGTGTTCATAAAAAAAAATATTTGAAAACGGTATTTAGTTCGTTACAAAAAATAAAATCAACTTTACGGAACGAGTGCCGCATAAATTATTATATTTAAATAGCTGCAGTCATACACGCTTATTTTATTTCATTTAAACATTAATTCAGAGAATAGCTGAAAAACGCTTCCCCACCTTCCACATGCATTGTGCGAGGTTGTGTTTAGTCAGCAGAACAACATTTCATAAAAGTCGTACTTATGAAACCCATTTCTTGGTCGGTAAATTAATACAATGAACGCTTTGTTTTCATTTGGTTTTAATAATAACTTAGAGAACATGGATATTTTTGACTCGTCAGTTAAATGAATAAACCTAAAGTATTTTGAATTTGTTAATTTAATTTGCATTTAAAAAAAAAACACTAGTTACTGAGACCATTTGTGATACTACTCAAAGACATTTATGACATAAACTCATATAAAAAAACAAATAAATCGATCACGCATTTGAACTGCTGACGTGAGTTGAGCAAATTTCCAAAATTAAGTTATATGTTTTAGAGCTTCAACCAACTATTTGGGACATTGGTATATTTACCAGGGGGGCTGAATAGTTGCCTTAGTTTAGGAAATACCAGGTGTCTTAAAAGTCCCCCCCTTTAAATTTTGTGTTTTTTAAAACAAACAAATATCCTTTGGGGAAAGATACTAACTAAGCCCAAAGTATCTTTTGAAACAATCGGAAATTTTGAGTGTCCCCTAAAAATCGGGGATTTCGGGGGCCACCCAAATTTTTTAAATGGGAAATATGGTCATGCGATACCTCATTTTAAAGGTCTATTTAAGACTGGGAAAATGACATAAAGAAAATAAAAATCGGACCACCCAAAACAAAATGGCGGCCCTAAACGTGTTGAAATAAATCGACATAAAGATGCTAATATCTCGGAAAGGAAGAGTTTTTAGAAACAATTTCAAGAGACAAAATATGTTTATTTCAAAGTACTTGACTTAATATATTGCTTCCAAATCGATTTTGTAAATTTTAAGTCGACTCCTACATCTTAAAAATTTTTGTAAAAAATAAAATTTACGTAATCGATTTGAAAGCAATTTTTTACGTGAATCACTTTGAAATAAACATTTTTTGTCTCTTGGAATCTTTTCTAAAATCTCTTCCTTTTCGAGATATTAGCAACTTTATGTTGTGTTATTTATGGACTAAGGAACTCTTCCAACCTACTGTACTTAGAAAACGAACGTGTGTAACACATTTGGAAAAGACGTAAAAGGTGACCTTTAGAGTGTAAACACACATATATACAATATATGTAAAATGTTTATGAAATCCAAAACGTTTTCTGGGAAAACCATGACCGGCGCTGATTGACAGGCCTCACCATAAGAGTCTTGGCAATAGCTTATCTTTCCTATAGAAATTCGTTAATGACGTCATAAACAGGTAGAGAGAAAAGGAAAAGCTAACAAATAAAATAAAAGCAAGAATATATAGTTGGGGGATAGTGAAATGGAAAATAGTAAAAAGCAGAAAAGAAAAGGAGAGAGAGAGAGTAAACATGTAAAAGTGAAAGTGTGGCATAAGTAAAAATAATAAACGGTACCAGGAACTGGCACATACTTTCTCACAAATATATTTAAATTATTAAACAGATTCGTTGTGACTACATAATTGTAGGTGGGGTAGGAGAGGCGATTTATTAAAGTAGGAGATTAACTAAGAAATATTATTATTATTATCTAGAGAGAAAACTATTCTATCGATTTCGAACAAATTTGCACCAAACACGTCAATTAGGCCTGTATAGATGCACGAAAAAAGGTTTTGAAAATTTTTGAAAAATAACCCCCTTTATGGCCAAAAACCCATAAAAATTTTATTAGTTATTATTATTAGCTAACAGAGAAATTTTAGAAAGATGCGGTTTTTTGCACATGGTAGGGTACATTAAAGGCTACAAATAAGCCAAATTTTATCAAAATCGTTAGAGCCGTTTTTTTATAAAAAAAATAATAACTGATTTTTAGGTTTTTTTGCCAAAAAGGGGGTTGTATTTCAAAATGTTTCAAAACCGTTTTCGTGCATCTTTACAGGCCTACTTGACATGTCTGGTGCAAATTTGTTTGAAATCGATCGAATAGTTTTCGCTCTAGCTTTGTATACATACAGACGTACATACATACAGACAGACATTTTGTACAAACCACTTTTTTGGACTCAGGGGTCCCAAAACGGATATTTCCACAAAAATCTCAACATCGATTTTTTTGCGATCACTATACTTTCTCTATACTATAGTATAGTGAGAAAATAAAAAGTAATAAAATTTAGATATAAAGTCGAACCATCCAACTAGGTATACGCATAACCAAAAGTTTACAATATTTTCAATTTTAGTATTTAAATATAGCTTGTTTGAATATTGAATAATTTAATTGACAACAATATCAAATAACTTAATTAGTCCTGGCTCAACCTAAATATTTACATTACAAAATAAAAAAGATTTTGCATGCTATATTTATATTCTGTTCTTTTCGTATAATCTCTATAAGACCAAGCAGGTTAAAAGACGTACTATTTGTTGTTATAATTTTGTAAAACGTATCATAACAATAAAGTAACATTACGGTATTACGGTTTCCCTAGGTTGCCGAGGTAAAGCTGTCGCAGACTGCGGGTTTGTAGTTTAACGATAGCGTTCTAAAGTTTGAAACACCGAGAAAAATAACGGTTGTTACAACATATTTCCCTTGTTACTGGTTCACATATTCTTTAATAAATGTAAAATGTCTATGGCATTTACTTCTCAAAGAAAACCTGTATTTAGACTATAGCATTATTTAACCGCCCTTTCAAAATGAACCGCATCAAAACAAAACAAAATAATGAGAACATACATCAAAATACTGTATTTGTATGAAAGTTTGTTGAATTGAGATCTTAAAAACATTAACATCTAAAATGCCACTTTGATTTGAAACTTTAAATCCCAGTCATTATTTATTAAAAGAAATTACTCAGGTTTATTCCAATTTTACATTTAAAATTCAGCCACTTTTGTGATAAAAACAAACCTACCACACTTGTATTATAAGTATTATAACCACATATCAATAATTACAATTTTTTATTGCAACATGAGAAGTAGTCTTTGGACTACAAGGTTGCAAACGTATTCATTTACAAAGTTTTACTCTTTGCTATATATATCACAGACGACCTATTCTAAACCAAAAAAATGACAATAAAATTTATTAATTACTATAAGCGAATTTCTTTAGAAAAGTGAGTTGTTGCAGTCACTCTTGCTGTGAAACCTAATATAGGGAATAGTCAACGAGCACCTGTCATGGTCCCCAGAACACTTTTTGGGATGTCAGTAACATTTATAGAGAGGGCTTATATACATCCCGTTAACATTTCGGCATCCATCTATTGACGATTTACATTTATTGTGGCACCCGTGTGTACTTAGACGTCCGCATAATGGACGCTCAATTACAAGCCATTATAAAAAGTCCAACAAATCTAACTATTGGAAGCAATTTTTTTACCTGGAGTAAAAGGGTTTTTTCGATTTGTTGTTGTGCTATAGTGAAATTTATTTTAAGGGGGAGCTTACCCATGCTATCAACTAATCTGTAAACGCGCAATAGTAGATTATTCTGCACATTTTGTTTATTTGTGCCTTATGCCCGTCTGGTTCCCCCAAAATCGGTCTAAACGTAAAGTACCACAAAAGTACCTCAAATATCCACGAGGCTGACGGCCGGGAAGCAAAAAGCGAATGTTTCCGCGTGTGCCGGGGCTGGAGGCTGATGTGTAAACAAATTGTACTAATGTTTTTCGTTCACGTAGACAGCTATTCAGCGCCTTCGTGAGTAGACAAATTTTCCAAATACTTGGTTGAAACCCAAAAACATATAAACCGAATTTTGAACATTCTCTCAGCTCACGTCAGCAGTTTAGCTGCGTGATGGATTTTTTTCAATACGAGCACTGCTACGTTCTTTAGACTGTGTATATTCAAGATAATTTTTATCAAATTTTTAAATCTAAATAATTTCGGAGTTTACATCAAATTTATAGGAGTTTTATATTTTTTAATGTCAATATTAAAAGAGTAACTCCTTATTTCATTTTCCAACTATCTTAAAAATACATTCTGAAGCAAATAGTTCGACTATTATTATTATTTAATGCTATGCATTAGTATCGGAAATAATAGCAATGGAATTATTGTCATGTTAAAGAATATTTATGCTGTTTTGAGAATATAAGATATTTTATCAATTTATGAATTTACTAAAATATTTTTGTAGAGTTTTGTAATATACAGGGTGAAACAAAGTTAGTGTTAAAAATTTCGGAAAATGGTTCTATGGGTTAAAATAAATAGAAAATTAAGAATAATATTTTTTCGAAAATGCTTAATTTTCCAAATACCCGCCATTTTGTTTCTTTTACTAAATAATTAATATCTAGAGAACGGTTTAACCGATTTAGTTCAAACTTTGCATGAAGTTTACCTAACAATGTTAAGAAAAATAATTCGACCACGCAGCTGGACCGCTGTCGTGAGTTGAGCAAATTTCCAAAATTAAGTTTACATGCCTATGTTTTAGGGTTTCCACCAACAATTCCGGAAATGGGTCTACTCACGAAGGCGTTGAACAGCTGTTTGTGTGTACGCAATAGGGTCTATATTAGTAGAATTTGTTTGCGCCTAGTGGCCTCGCGAGTTTGCACCACTTGGCTTCGAACCGGGTACTTTTATGGTATTTTACGTTTTGATCGATTTTAGGGGAACCAAGCTAGCTATAAGGTCGCGTAAAAAAACAAAATGTGCAAAATAACATCCTACATTTATATTTTTAGAAAAAACTCTAAAAACATTTAATTTTCTTAGTAAAAATCTCAAAAAATATTTACTTCCGGTCAAAAAACGTACTTCCGGTTGTTGGATTTTTTTGGCTAACGAACTCGTCCGAGCTACGTAGACAACAAGCACGTGTACCAAATTTGAACCAAATCTTAAAATGCAGCCGCTATTGTGCGAACACATATATACATATACTATATGAATTTTAATGACACCCCAAAACGTGTTCTGGGGACCATGATCGGTGCTCATTTGCTACTCCCGACCTTGGGTCTCACCATAAGGGCCACTGCAATAGCTCTTTTTTCCTATGAAAATTCGCTAATAAGCGATTATATCCAATCATGCCCTTTAAAATGGTGGCAGTTTGAAAATTTCAGACCTAATTACTCAAAAACCGTACATTTTAACAAACAATTTCCAAATACCTTTTTTGTAGTTCTTTTAATTTTAACTTTAAAAACAATCGGATGAAGAATAATAGTTAAGTTAAGGATAATGACAGCAAATGTACATACAATATTGTAGTATTTACTGGTGTTACAGTTACACAAACCGATAGGGAATCAAAAGGGCTACAAAAAAAGTGACTAGACATTTTTTGTTAAAATGTACGGGTTTTGAGTAATTTAGGTTTCAAATATTCAAACAGCCGCCATTTTAAAGCGCATTATTGGATATAATCGCTTATTTTTCTTGATATAGATCATTGTTAGTTTAAACTTCATGCCAAGTTTGAACTCAATCTGTTAAACCGTTCTCTAGATATTAATTATTTAGTAAAAGAAACAAAATGGCGGATATTTTGAAAATGAAGAGTTTTTCGAAAAAAAATGTATTCTTCATTTTCTATTTATTTTGAAACATATAACCATTTCCCGAAGTTTTCAACATTAACTTTGTTCCACCCTGTATATGTAGTGCTTGAGATAATATTGGAAATGTTGTTAAAAAAAAATACTCTCTACATGTTTTACAATTGACTATAACTAAAATGTTCAAGAAAATTATACCAATACAGGTAAACTGTAGTTGTTCCAACAAAATTTCCACTTGTGCAGTTTACGATAATACTGTGTTTAAATGTAAAAACATACCAGAAACAAAATGGTGCCAACATGTTGATTGACGTTGGCAACATATTTGTTGGATACTTGTATATGAATACATGTTGTCAACACTATTGCCTGTCTATACCAACTAAGTCCACATCATGTTTCCTACAAAAGATAATAAATAAGTTATGCAATGCATTATACAAATAATAATTATGCACAAATAAAAATAATAACCTACCCACTATCTATAAATAATAACCTTGATTTTGTTAAATTGAGGTTTTGATTTTTGGGAATTTTAAACAGATGGAAGAGAATAAGTTCACCGAGGCACGTTTCCACGTAGTATCTGATCAGTAAAATAAAAATTGGTAGAGAATTCGGGTTGTCCATCATGAACCACCGGGGAAAATCTAATTAGAATTTCCGGCTCTGGCAGGTAATGGCACTTTCCTACCCAAACTTCTTCGAGTTTTTTGTGTAGTTTTTTAAAAGCTTTCAATATCAAAAGAGATTCAATGTTGTTTAAAATTTCAATGTAATTTTCATTCATTTACTAAGTAGCCTATTGACAAAATATGTAAAAAAAAAAAAAAATTTAAATGAGTGAAATAAAAAATGCTTTATTTGCTTTTCGATTTGTATGACCGTAAAATATTATTTTGAAGAAGGGTTTACAAAGCTTGGAAAAAATATGTAAATACATAGAAATGCTTG
>JAGFPH010003947.1:0-13902 GCA_018207615.1 Philaenus spumarius | reverse complement strand
CATTTTAGTTATAGTCAATTGTAAAACATGTAGAGAGTATTTTTTTTAACAACATTTTCAACATTATCTCAAGCACTACATATACAGGGTGGAACAAAGTTAATGTTGAAAACTTCGGGAAATGGTTCTATGTTTCAAAATAAATAGAAAATGAAGAATAACATTTTTTTCGAAAAACGCTTCATTTTCCAAATATCCGCCATTTTGTTTCTTTTACTAATTAATATGTAGAGAACGGTTTAACCGATTGAGTTAAAACTTGGCATGAAGTTTAAACTAACAATGATCTATCTCAAGAAAAATAAGCGATTATATCCAATAATGCGCTTTAAAATGGCGGCTGTTTGAATATTTGAAACCTAAATTACTCAAAACCCGTACATTTTAACAAAAAATGTCCGGTCAATTTTTTTTGTAGCCCTTTTGATTACCTATCGGTTTGTGTAACTGTTAAAACAAACGAATGAAGGATAAAGCTAAGTTACGTGTAATAATTGGTTTATTCAACCCGGCATCCTATACCAACACAGTAAATACTACAATGTACGGTTTTTGATTAATTTAGGTCTGAAATTTTCAAACTGCCGCCATTTTAAAGCGCATGATTGGATATAATCGCTTATTTTTCTTAAGATAAATCATCGTTAGGTAAACTTCATGCAAAGTTTGAACTAAATCGGTTAAACCGTTCTCTAGATATTAATTATTTAGTAAAAGAAACAAAATGGCGGTATTTGGAAAATGAAGCTTTTTTCGAAAAAATATTACTCTTCATTTTCTATTTATTTTGAGCCATAGAACCATTTTCCGAAGTTTTTAACACTAACTTTGTTCCACCCTGTATATTAAAAAACTCTAAAAAATATTTTAGTAAATTCATAAATTGATCAAATTTCTCATATTCTCAAAACAGCATAAATATTCTTTAACATGGCAATATTTCTATTGCTATTATTTCCGATACTAATGCATAGTATTAAATAATAATAATAATCGAATTATTTGCTTCAGAATGTATTTCAAGATGGTTGGAAAATTAAATAAGGAGTTCCTGCTTTAATATTGAAATTTAAAAATATAAAACTCCTATAAATTTGTTGTAAACTGTGGAAGTAGATATAATAATTAGTATATTATATAACCAAAAATTGGATAGAAAGAATCTTGAACCTACACAGTCTAAACAACTTAGCAGTGCACGTACTGAAAAAAAATCCATCACGCAGCTAATGGAATTTAAAAAAATAGGTTTATATGTTTCTGGGTTTCAACCAAGTATTTCGGAAATTGGTCTACTCACGAAGGCGATGAATAGCTGTCTACGTTAACAAAAACAGTAGTACAATTTTGTTTCCACCTCAGCCTCCAGCCCCGGCTCACGCGGAAACATTCGCTTTCCAGCCTCGTGGATATTTGTGGTACTTTACGTCTAGACCGATTTCGGGGAAACCAGACGGGCATAAGGCACAAATAAACAAAATGTGCAGAATAATCTACTATTGCTCATTTACAGCTTAGTTGAAAGCAACGGAGATCTTACGCTAGTAGTCAGCATAAAAACATCACAACCTCATAAAACTCATTTAAACTAGTTATTAGGAATATGTAATGGAGTTTACTTAAACATGAGGTACGTTACTGAAATGAAGAAATTTGGATCTTGAATTAAACACTGAGACAAGTATATTCATAATTCAATGTGATTGTGAATTGGAACCTATGTAGTTAGGTCAGGTAGAAGCACGACAAGCCTCCATAAGGCCAATGGTATCAACTAAACTGTAAACGCGCAATAGATAATTTTTTTTAAATAACCCCCCCCCCTCTTAAAAAAGTCTTCACTATAGCACAACAACAAATCGAAAAAAACCCTTTTACTTCCGGTAAAAAAACGTGCCTCCAATATTTAGATTTATTGGACTTCTTTATAATGGATTCTAATTGAGCGTCCATTAATGCGGACTTCTTAATACACACGGACGCCACAATAAATGTAAATCGTCAATAGATGGATGCCAAAATGTTAACGGGATGTATATATCTATAAATGTTACTGATACTCCAAAAAGTGTTCTGGGGACCACGACAGGTGCTCGTTGACCATTCCCTACGTTAGGTTTCACAGCAAGAGTGACTGCAATAACTCACTTTCCTAAAGAAATTCGCGTATAATAATGAATTAGTTTATTATATACTTTTTTGTTTAGAATAGGTCGTCTGTGATATATATAGCAAAGAGTAAAACTTTGTAAATTAATAGGTTTGCAACCTTTTAGTCCAAAGACTACTTCTCATGTTGCAATAAAAAATTGTAATTATTGATATGTGGTTATAATACAAGTGTTGTAGGTTTGTTTTTATCACAAAAGTGGCTGAATTTTAAATGTAAAATTGGAATAAACCTGAGTAATTTCATTTAATAAATAATGACTGGGATTTAATGTTTCAAATCAAAGTGGCATTAGATATTAATGTTTTAAGATCTTAATTCAACAAACTTGCATACAAATACAGTAGTTTTATGTGTGTTTTCAATATTTTGTTTTGTTTTGATGCGGTTCATTTTGAAAGGGCGGTTAAATAATGCTAAAGTCTAAATACAGGTTTCCTTTGAGAAGTAAATGCCATAGACAGTTTACATTTATTAAAGAATATGTGAACCAGTAACAAGGGAAATATTTTGTAACAACCGTTATTTTTCTCGGGATTTCAAACTTTAGAACGCTATCGTTAAACTACAAACCCGCAGTCTGCGACAGCTTTACCTCGGCAACCTAGAGAAACCGTAATACCGTAATGTTACTTTATTGTTATGATACTTTCTACAAAATTATAACAACAAATAGTACGTCTTTTCCCCTGCTTGGTTTATAGAGATTATACTAAAAGAACAGACTATAAATATAGCATGCAAAATCTTTTTTAATTTGTAATGTAAATATTTAGGTTGAGCCAGGACTAATTAAGTTATTTGATATTGTTGTCAATTAAATTATTCAATATTCAAACAAGCTATATTTAAATACTAAAATTGAAAATATTGTAAACTTTTGGTTATGCGTATACCTGGTTGGATGGTTCGATTTTATATCTAAATTTTACTACTTTTTACTTTCTCACTATACTATAGTATAGAGAAAGTAAAGTGATCGCAAAAAAAATCGATGTTGAGATTTTTGTGGAAATATCCGTTTTGGGACCCCTGAGTCCAAAAAAGTGGTTTGTACAAAATGTCTGTCTGTATGTATGTATGTATGTATGTATACAAAGCTAGAGCGAAAACTATTCGATCGATTCCAAACAAATTTGCACCAGACATGTCAAGTAGGCCTGTAAAGATGCACGAAAACGGTTTTGAAACATTTTGAAAAACAACCCCCTCTTTGGCAAAAAAACCTAAAAAATCAATTATTATTTTTTTTTATAAAAAAAAACGGCTATAACGATTTTGATAAAATGTGGCTTATTTTTAGCCTTCAATGTACCATACCATGTGCAAAAAACCGCATATTTCTAAAAATTCTCGTTTAGCTAATAATAATAATAACTAATATCATTTTTATGGGTTTTTGGCCATAAAGGGGGTTATTTTTTAAAAAAATTCAAAACCTTTTTTCGCGCATCTATACAGGCCTAATTGACGTGTTTGGTGCAAATTTGTTCGAAATCGATCGAATAGTTTTCTCTCTAGATAATAATAATAATATTTCTTAGTTAATCTTCTACTTTAACAAATCGCCTCTCATACCCCACCTACAATTATGTAGTCACAACGAATCTGTTTAATAATTTAAATATGTTTGTGAGAAAGTATGTGCCAGTTCCTGGTACCGTTTATTATTTTTACTTATACCACTCTTTCACTTTAACATGTTTACTCTCTCTCTCTCCTTTTCTTTTCTGCTTTTTAATATTTTCCATTTCACTATGCCCCAACTATATATTCTTGCGTTTATTTTATTTGTTAGCTTTTATTTTTCTCTCTACCTGTTTATGACGTCATTAGCGAATTTCCATAGGAAAGATAAGCTATTGCCGTGACTCTTATGGTGAGACCTGTCAATCAGCGCCGGTCATGGTTTTGGAACAATAAACATTTTACATATATTGTATATATGTGTGTTTACACTCTAAAGGTCACCTTTTACGTCTTTTCCAAATGTGTTACACACGTTCGTTTTCTAAGTACAGTAGGTTGGAAAAGTTCCTCAGTCCATAAATAACACAACATAAAGTTGCTAATATCTCGAAAAGGAAGAGATTTTAGAAAAGATTCCAAGAGACAAAACATGTTTACTTCAAAGTGGTTCACCTAAAAAATTGCTTTCAAATCGATTACGTAAATTTTATTTTTTACAAAATTTTTTAAGATGTAGGAGTCGACTTAAAAATTACAAAATCGATTTGGAAGCAATATATTAAGTCAAGTACTTTGAAATAAACATATTTTGTCTCTTGAAATTGTTTCTAAAAACTCTTCCTTTCCGAGATATTAGCATCTTTATGTCGATTTATTTCAACACGTTTAGGGCCGCCATTTTGTTTTGGGTGGTCCGATTTTTATTTTCTTTATATCATTTTCCCAGTCTTAAGTAGACCTTTAAAATGAGCTATCACATAACCATACTTCCCATTTAAAAATTTTGAGTGGCCCCCGAAATCCCCGATTTTTAGGGGACACTCAAAATTTCCGATTGTTTCAAAAGATACTTTGGGCTAAGTTAGTATCGTTCCCCAAAGGATATTTGTTTCTTTTAAAAAACACAAAATTTAATGGGGGGGACTTTTAAGACACCTGGTATTTCCTAAACTAAGGCAACTATTCAGCCCCCGTGGTAAATATACCAATGTCCCAAATAGTTGGTTGAAGCTCTAAAACATATAACTTAATTTTGTAAATTTGCTCAACTCACGTCAGCAATTCAAATGCGTGATCGATTTATTTGTTTTTGTATATGAGTTTATGTCAGAAATGTCTTTGAGTAGTATCACAAATGGTCTCAGTAACTAGTGTTTTTTTTAAATGCAAATTAAATTAACAAATTCAAAATACTTTAGGTTTATTCATTTAACTGACGAGTCAAAAATATCCATGTTCTCTAAGTTATTATTAAAACCAAATGAGAACAAAGCGTTCATTGTATTAATTTACCGACCAAGAAATGTGTTTCATAAGTACGACTTTTATGAAATTTTGTTCTGCTGACTAAACACAACCTCGCACAATCCAGGTGGAAGGTGGGGAAACGTTTTTCAGCTATTCTCTGAATTAATGTTTAAATGAAATAAAATAAGCGTGTATGACTGCAGCTATTTAAATATAATAATTTATGCGGCACTCGTTCCGTAAAGTTGATTTTTTTTTGTAAAGAACTAAATACCGTGTTCAAATATTTGTTTTTTTATGAACGCTTTATAATTATTCATCCATATTCATACAAGGTATATTTATTTCGAACGAGTCTACAGTACTGTGCTGTACACACGAGTGTGGACCTGGAAAGAACGCAACCCGCACGGCACAGTGCATTGGTTTTGCCCTGTCACTTATTTTAAATGCATTTCTAAAAACATCGGTCTGCATCTCTTCTCTTGAAATACGGAAGTTCTCTTTATTAAAAATTAGTCAGTGTGTTTAACAATAGTATTGAAGGATGTTACCGAGGTGATCCAGTAGGATTTAAAAGTTGGCATCTCTGAAAAAGTTGGCATCGGAGGGTTGATAGTTCCGCAAAAGATATTAGTGGCATGGCTAGTACAGCCGTGGCCAACGGCACCAGTCTTAGCGCCTGTAAATCTCATGTCCACACTCGTGAGTACTACACAGTACTGCATTGTCTCACACAGATGCTATTCCTTTCACTCGTCTGGAGTAGAACATCGGATATGGTACAGAGATAAAATTTTCCATCGTTTCACAACCAGATTGTTTTATCCTCATTTACTTCTACTATCTTTGCTGTTAAACTTCTTAACTGCATCATCTACGATACAAACGTAAACAATATTTCGAATTACAGAGTCTCAGTTGTTTCATTTTTCACAAATAAAAAGTTGCGATACTATAGCTACGAGAGCAGCACTCTCCTGATGAATAGTCTTGAATGTTTGAAGTTACACCCAGACAACGCTAAGGCTGCGGTTCCACTACAGCTGGATTCGGGACTGCCGTGCACGGGCGTCTAGTGGATGTTAAACAGCAATCCATACAGTTTTCATACGTCTAGTATGAGTTAAAATATCATCCTCATCAGACGAATGCTAAGAATTGTAGAAGATATTCTGGCGAAACAGTTTATTAAAAGAAAATTTTGGGTTCAAGAGTTATGGAGACAACACGAATGTATGACAGATATGACGAGGAGATTATAATAAACTTAATATAAAATTAAGAAACGATCCTGGAAAAGTTAAAGCATATTTAGGGTGAACATTTCAACATTTGGCAAGTTCTTGACCCAATGAAAGATGATTTAAAACTATATATTACACTAGCTGCCCAATCCAGCTTTGTACGGATAGACAAATCAAAGTTAAACGTATATTAACACAAAAATATATCAATAAATATATTACTCTATGTATTTCTTATGGGGATTTTTAGTAACTTTGACCCCCGAACCCCCTAAAATTTCGAATTTTTGGAAAACCTTTCTTAGCGAGCACCTAGGGCCCAAGAGGAAGCTACCTATCAAATTTCATTCCAATCCGTTGGATGTTTTTTTTTTAGTAACTTTGACCCCCCCACCCAAAGCCCCCTAAAATTTCGAATTTTTTGAAAACCTTTCTTTGCGAGCACCTACGGTCCTAGAGGAAGCTACATACCAAATGTCGTTCCAATCCGTTTTTTTGAAACCCTTTCTTAGTGAGCACCTATGGCCCTAGAGGAAGCTACATACCAAATTTTATTCGAATCCGTTCAGTAGTTTTTGAGATTTCGTGATGAGTCAGTGAGTGAGTGGTATTTGGCTTTTATGTATATAGATTCTGAAAGGGAATGGAGAGGTTACAGGGCGGGCATGGTTCGAAGAGGAATGTTATAAAAAAACAAATATGTTAGATTTTTTACAACAAACAATTTTGTGTAATGTTTGATCCGTGCACGACCGAGCAAGGTAGTAGTGGACTGGGCAGGGCGGACGTAATGTAACCATATTTCCCGTCTTGTATACCAAATATGAAGGAAGGATGTTGGAAAGTATAACCGATGCTTTTTATATACTTTTCCACTAAATCATGTATTAGTAAAACAACTGCTAAAACAACAATGCATCAATGAACTTCCACGTCTTTGTATTCTTGGCATAACTTCTACCGTTCTTGTAAACACGAATGTCCGTGTTTTGGTAGAGATTTTTCCGTAGAAAAATGCAAATTCTTTACTAAAACTGTAGCTGGATAAAAAATGTTGTGTGTCTTACGGGATTAACATATCTTAGTCACCATCAAAAGGCTAAGGCCACACTGAATATGACCACCTAAGTGACTAGTGACAAGGAGAGCCGCTTGGTGAGTTGCCCAAGAAAACGAACAGTCTAGAACATTCGAGAACGACCACACTAGCACGTGGTTACATAGTGACCCACCATGTTAATCACCTACGAAACGAACTCGTCTGATATTTAAATGTAGTTACTAGGGCTATGTGGCCACTCAGTACTCAGGCTCCAAGTAACTAGGTAAACTCATAAGTCTCCAGGCACCAAGCTAGTCTCCTCCGGTGTGTCCTTAGCCTTAACTACCTGCTTGTTCCGTAGTTGTACAATGCAGTTATCACCCTGTCACTAAATGAAAGAACAGACGAGTTCGTTTCTTATGTGCTTGGCATGGTGAGTCACTATTGAACTAGGTGCTAGTGGCCGTTGTCGAATGTTCCAGGCTGTTCGTTCTCTGCACCAAGTGACTCTCATTGTCACTAGTCACCTAGCTTGTCACCTTCGGTGTGGCCTTAGGACACTGATGTTTTCCTACCTTAAGACACAATTAACTACTTCAGCCTACCTATGCCCGTGCTCAGCCGCGCTCATCAGTCCCGAAGCCGGCTGTAGTGTAACCACAGTAGGGATTTTGTTACCAATATGACTCCCGCTGTAAGTGTCTATAAATGACCTCTAAAAGTCCGAAATAAAGTTCCAAAAATCTATACGATGGTAAAGTTGTATCGTATTGTTTAATGAAACTAAATTAGTGCAACAATATACAAAGAAAGTATTTTTATAAAATGTCAGTTTAGGCCTTTTTATTGTGTTATCGGTTTTATACACAATTTTAACATATAGTTCTACTTTTAAAAGTGTAAATTTCCCCTAAAAGTATTACGGTATTTCGAGAGGGAGTAAAACCTGTAATTGTTAAGGGCCATAATTTTAAAGCTTATTAATAGTAAAATTAATTTGTACAAGTTGAATTTGATATGACCAATAACAAAAATGTTTATGCTGTAAACCGGTTTGCTTTTGCACATGTCACAAACACACTTAGGCTTAAAACTTACAAGTACCCCGACATAAACAAAAACACATTTTACATTGTATTTACCACTTTGTAAGACATGCAATAAATGCAAATTACACGGTAACGTTGCTAATTCTATTTGTCTACAACGACTCTGAATACACGTAAACAAAGCTAATTCAATGAAAACAATTTTAAGGAAACTATAGTTCCACATCAAGCAATGAGGCTTGGCTCAACTGCATTTGTTTAATGGTAAATAAAATTGGTTATGGTTTGATTATTGTAGCTCGTGCATAACTGAAGATGCACCAACATTGTCGTTGAAACGCGTTTGAGTTACTAAACGTATTAGTTGTGAGATTGTTTTAAGTTTTATTCTATCTTGTTATCTTCTCACAAGTCAAGCTCAACAGTCAATTTTGTTAAAAGGGAATTACTATTCTTACCATTAGTTCAGTATCACTAATGTGCACAGAAATGAGTTCAGTTTCATTTTAATCGCATAATTTAATATTATCATCTTAAAATTGTATATCATTTTCGCCATCACTCGATTCCACTAACAATTCAAATAAGCTTTAATGAAATTTAGCCACGATGACCGTGGTTGTTAAGGCGTGAAAGCTTTATCAATCGTCATGGCAACTATCAATGGAAAAGTTCCGGGTTCAATTCCCTTTGACCTCGAATAATTTTCTAAATGGTTTCTTAACAGAAATCATTGGCTGTGGTTTGGATTCCACGAAAAACTGTAGGTCCCCCGTCTTCATTAGCCTTAAAGTGCAAAACAGCACGACGTTAAAAAAAAATTAAATTTAATACGTTTCATAGTTTTTATTCCGATAGTATTTTAATACATTGTAGAATATTAAATATTAAACAGCTAAAACAGCTTATAAAGTTTAAACACTTACAAAAACTTCGTAAATGAGAGTTTAAAACTGATGCAAACAAGTCCAAAAAGTTTACGATATCGCAAATATTTGCCAACAAAAGACTGAGTGTGTGAGATTTAATAGCGCGTTAGAAGTAAAACTTCTTTGGTTCTTAGAAACAGTTGATTTTATGAATTGCTCTCTGAATTTGTTGACGATTTTATTACTTCAGAATTAGCAAATGGTTATGTGGAATCCAATTGAAGAAAATCTCTCTTAATTAAATGAAATATTTCTTTCATTCATCAATTTCCATTAATTCATAGTCTAATATACGAATAAATGGCTGAATTAAGAGTATTTGGAATTAAAATTATTGAATTGAATAATCCTATGAATAAACTGCACGATATTTGTTTTGTTTTTAAATTGCATTTTAGATCTTTGAGTAAAATATTAAATATTACACTATGCACATTTACCTTATAGAAAATCCCTAATGGCATAGACTCAGTTATAGTTTGTTGTTTGTAGGCCTAAGCAGTTTCTTTTGATGAATTAAGTAAACAAAAATAATTGAAAACAATTAATAAACAACTATTCAGACATTATAACAGCTGATTTCGTCCATTAGCTTTAATATACTTTAACAAACATTGAATAAATATTAAAACATGTTCAGCTAATGTACATTATAATACATAAACGTATACTGGTTCCCCATGCTACGTATTAATACAGCAAAAATGGCATTAGCGCATAGATTGTCTATGGCGTATGTGACGGAGATAGTAGAAATTATTCTCATTCCTGTCTTCTCAAACACCGGTTGGAGTTGAAGAAGGGAAACCGTTTCAATTCTCAACTCCATCAGGCCTCCGCTCCATGCTACCTCATCGTAACGTGAGTACACTCGATTCCACGTTCACCGTGCATTACAGATCTTAAGGGAGAATAGACATGCTACAACCATTACAGAGAACATCACGTTTATTGTCATGCGGGTTTTGTCAACTGTACGAGCATTGCATGGGAGTTGATGTTTTTCAGTTGGATAGTATTGCTGAGACTGTCGTATACTAATAAAAAGCTTCACTATCCCTGAGTAACATCAATTTATTTTGATAAGACATTTTTTATTTCAATATTTGTAAATTTATTCGGAAAAAATTCTTAGGTCATGCCTAAACCAACATATGTATTTATATTTACTACCATAGCAACCAATTGAATAAAATAGCTATTAATTCGTTCCAATATGTAGATTAATAGCTGATTTCAAACTTTTAAACAATACTTTTTAATTACTTATTAATTTACCTTGTTTGTGAGGTGATACTGCCGAACAATCCTTAATGTTTATGAAAAGTAGTCTATTACTACTTCCTATGACGCATTTCGACTATCATTCAGTCATTTTCAAATATACATAAAACACTTAAACAACACAAAACGAGTTCACATTTAAAATATACGGGCGACGCGCGTTGCCGGTAACCATTCACGAAGCACTACATTAAAGCACTCGATCGTCAATAGTTAAAAGTCACCAGATCAGGGTCTCCGTTATTGAGTGGGGGTATGTACACAATCTATACATCGTTAGTCACAGGAATGGTTTCTATTTTGGCAATCAAATCAAAAATGGTATGGGATTGAAATTTTAATTTATTGTTCAGTAAATGGTCGGGATTATGTTTTTGCACTTTATAATATATTCACAATATAAGATTCAACAAGGTATGCCAACACAACAACATTATACCCAAATACATCAATGTCATAATCAGGAATCAATCCAAATCCGCGCAGTATACAAAAACAATGGCTGAAAGGAAATGGTTATCGAACGAAATTAAATGGTTGTATGGCGAGAAAGAACGGACTAATCAAGTCCTATACAAAACTTATTTAGAGTTGGCCAGCGTTTTACATTATGTGGAATTGCAAGCCTTACTTCTTGACATAGATCATTTTGCATTACCCTACATGCTCCATAAGAAGGAGTCAATTGATAAGAAACTTAACTATCTGTTTGCCCGCAAACAACAGCAGTCGAAGAAATATAAATCTAGCCATGTATTACATCCCCGTATCGTAAATTGTACATACATAGTATTCAGCGATAAGGAAACGACCTTATTAAATAAAGGTTTAAAACATAGTAGTAGTGTAAAAATGCCGGTTGACGGTAACCTTTGTGACCCCTTAATCACCCCATTAACACCTCTTAATGTGTTTTCTAACACCTTTTTTGTGTTTTCTAACACCTTTTAATGTGATAAAAAACACATTATCACTTTTTAATCTGTTAAAAACCCCATAAACACATTTTAATGTGTTAAAAATGCACATTGTTATTACTTAATGTGATGTGTAGAGAAACACATTAACGTATCTTAATGTGTTATAAAACCCATTAACATGTTTTAATGTGTTAGCGACACTTTATCGCCGCTTAATGTGATAACGCTTGATATCACTGTAGCTGATGTCGGCCCCAAAATTAAAAAGGACGCCATTCATTGACTTACTTAGGAAGAGGAAGGTTGTGTTGTAACATTTATTAACTGAGTAGTGTTTGTTTTTAGAAAAATGATTTCGTTTTTATTTCCATTTTTGTTTTTATTTGTTACAATTCAGACAGAAAATTGTACTTTGCATGCTATGAAGTATTTAACGAATTATGGTTATTTAAAATTGCCTAATATATCTCAAGAGTTATTAATCAATGTTGATCCACAGACATTTACAGATGCTATATTTTTGTTTCAAGAATATTATAATATTACATCAGATGGTAAAATAAACAATGAAACTTTAGCATTAATGGAAAATAAGCTGTGTGGAGTAGAAGATGATATTAATTTTGCAACATATTCAAAATGGGGGAAACGACAATTGAGGTGGCATTATGCATCAGTTAGTAAACAAATTTTGAATTTAACAGAAATGGCTTTTAAAACTTGGGCTGAATACACAGATCTTAGTTTTGTGCATGATAAATATAATAATGATATATTAATATCGTTTAAAAGAGGAAACCATAGGAAACAGAAAACCGGAGACGCTTGTTTTAGTAACTTCGACGGTAGAGGCCACGTCCTCGGTCACTCGGGTTTTCCGAGACCAGATAATTCGACAGTTGAAATTCATATAGATCAAGATGAAATATGGTGTTTTGAGACAGACATTAAGAAATGTCGTGATGGTCATACAAGTTTATTCAGTGTTTTAATTCATGAAATTGGTCACTCGTTAGGAATATCTCATTCATCTGATATTGATTCAATAATGCATGCGTTACACAATAACTACAGAGAAAGTAAACTTTCAAACGATGATATTTATGCTATACAGAGTCTATATGGTGTGAGAAAAAGAAGCATATCAACAACAACAACAACAACAACAACAACGACTACTACTACCTCAACAACAACCCCTATTACAACTTCTGCAACAATTCCTGCAACAACTAAAAAACCTGTTGTGGTGAAAAATACAACTGTTAAGCCTTTAGTAGAACCGGATTTGTGTACTTTAACGAATATAAATACATTTTTATTGATCAATCAGCAATTATATATTTTCTACAAAAAATGGTTTTGGAGAGTAAATTTGGAAGATAACCTATCATTTACCAAACCCCAATTGATATCAGATTGGCTTTTCTTTTTACCTTCGGATTTTGAAAAAATTGATTTTCTCTATCAAAGACCTAACGGTGATATTGTTATTTTTATAAAGAAAAAAGTATACACATTAAACTTTCCATCTCTACAGTTAATAGATGGGTATCCCATGTCAATAGAAAAAAAATTTGGAAGAGAAAATATTAATGGTATAGTCAATACTTATTCAGGAAAAACAATAGCTTTTTTCGACAACACTTACTACATGGAAATAGATGAATGTACATTTAATGTTAAAAGTTATGGTATAACGTATAAAACATATAACGGATTGCCTTCAAGCATGGATTCGGTTTTTAGATATACTAACGGATTATTATATGTTTTTAAAAATAATTCTGTTTTTGAATTTAACGAATTTATAAATTCTGTAGTTAAGGTAGAAAAAAATAAGTTATCAATTTTTGGAATCAAATGTCTTAAACCACCTTTAAGCAATGCAAATATTTTAGTCAGAATTAAAAATCTCATAGATGAACATTTATTACGACTTTAAAAGTTTCAATACAGTCGGTTACTTCAAAGCTATCTTTTAAGTGTTATTGTAATAAATTTAAACATTTTATTAATTGATATGAGTTGTTTTTTATAAACTTGTGATAAAATTTGTGATTGGTTGAACATAATAAGAAACACTGAAGCCCCAACCACAAGTTCGGTGAATAAAACTACAAAAATAAAATGAAACACATTTATTGATATAGCTATTCTAGTTCCCTGATGTACATCAGGAGGAGGATCTAGTAAAAGGATGTACATCTAGTAAAAGGAGGATGTACATCAGGGAACTAGAATAGCTATATCAATAAATGTGTTTCATTTTATTTTTGTAGTTTTATTCACCGAACTTGTGGTTGGGGCTTCAGTGTTTCTTA
>JAGFPH010003946.1:120022-133717 GCA_018207615.1 Philaenus spumarius | reverse complement strand
TTGTGGTTCGGGTTTTTATTTAAATCAGTGTCCTTATATTAGGTTGACCCGAATGTAGCGGAATCTTTCAACTTAATTTTCACCAACTTAAAGACGTCCGATTAACTTGAAAATTTGCACACGTGTCAAGGACCGATAAAAATAAAACAATTTACATACCCCCTACATTTTTCATACATATTTTTATATCTATTGTCACACATACGATATACAAAAATCGAGTCTCTTGATTACAATTACTTTTGATTCTGTTTTGAGACTAAAAATAAAAAAATAAATTACAGTTTAAAAAAAATAAAAAAACTTTAATAACAAACCGAACAAAATGTATAAAATATAAAATAACTTTTAAATAAGAGGAGTTTGCTCTAAAGCGATAGAAAGTCCAGCAATTCAATAATAAGATGTGTAATAAGTTTAAAATAAGAATTTAATAGTTAACAAAATAATTTATTTTATTGTAAGACAGCGTGGGGTGGGTTTATTATATTTCTATAATAACTCTACTTTTATAAATAGCTACCAATGAAATATTTGTAATATTTCATGTCAAGCACCCCCCCCCCCCACCTTTGTACATTAAAATTTATTATTTTGTTAATTATTAAATTCTTATTTTAAACTTATTACAAATTATTTAATTATTGGACTGTATATCAAAGTAGAACAAACTCCCCGTACTTAAAAGTTATTTCCTATAATTTAGTTAGGTTTACTATTAAAGAGTGCATTAAAAAAAATATTAACTGTAAGCTTTTAAAGCATCGCCGGAGTAATTAATTGTTTTGCGTCTTAACAGAAAAGATGTATCTTGTGACTTAAATGTATCGTTGTTAAAATAAATGACGACTTATGTCGGGAAATTATATTCTCGACGTATGCTATCATGAATATTTCAGATGAGATTTATATCACCACATAATTATTTTGGTGGTTAAAACGTGGTTACATTTATTTCTTGAATTTTTTTCGCCTTTCGTCCATCTTGTTTTATAAGTTTTACTTCCTTATTTTAATGTATTTATGTGTTTGTAAATATTCTGTGATTTTAAAATGGCTTTTGAAAGGAATACTTTATATTTCCCCTGTTTTCGTATCTTAATGTTACTATGGTATACAATTGTGAGAGCCTATATTTAAAATAATTATGTCCATAATTATAAAATCATTATAATAAATTATATAAAATTTCTGGCATTAATCAAACACAAATATACTTGTCTTTTGTACAAAATATACTTTAATAAACGGATAGCCGAGTTTATTTTTTGAATTTCACTCCCACACCAACGATTTCCCAGATTGGTTTACACCTAAACCATCAATGATTAAGCAAACCTTCTTACACAAGATTCTGAGAGTAGGCTAGCCTAAAAAAATTGAATTATTTAAAAATTGTAAAAAAATATTATGTTTGAAGTAACATACAATAATACAGGCGTATGACAGATTTTAATCTATAAACATAAATCTCTTATCGTCAAAGAGAGCTGAAACTTCAGGAGGAAGTAAAAAACATACTTCCACGAACGGAAATAAACACATTCATTGGATAAAAGTAGCCGCTAGACTACTAGACTCTTGACTTGATATTTGATAATGCTAACCTTGAGATTGCAGGGCACGACTGTCTAAGAAGTGTAGTTTTACTTTTTTTCTCGTGATTTTGATTATGGCTTACAGTAATTCAATTCTAAGGGAATGGGGTTAATATTTATAAATTTCGAAAGTTAAATCACAATTTCGCAATTAGAAACTAAAACCAACAAATTGCATTAATTAAAATCTCAATTAAAATCCTCGTTCGGGAGTAAGAAAGGGATAAATGAACCATGGACGTCGTCTAAAGGGTCAAATTCCTAACATAAACACAACCAATTGTAATTTAAACATTTTGAAATCTGAAATACGACCCATACATGTGCTTAGTAGTTCATTTTGACCACCAACGGGTTTATTTTGATATCTTGTTCAATTGTTAAAACATTTTTTGTTTATGATAAAATTAGCCCAATCAGCAAGTAGCCTACTATTAGTTATTATTGAATATTTCAAATTCAATTTTATAAGTTTATGTTATTAAGTGTTTATATTTTGGCACACAAGTAAATACAACTTTTTGTCTAATACAAATTTACATTTTTTAGGTGTCAACTAGGACCAGTAAAATTATGACAATTAGACCAGAGCTATGAAATTAGCTCTGTCTAAAAACATAAAGAAGACAGATTTTTTGCCTACTTCTAACATTTCTGACCGAGAATCAACAAAAGGATCAACTTGGAAAAAACAGACAGAAGGAATAAGTGGTAAATACTTAAATTTTGATCCAATATTATTATTATATATTTAATTTTTAAATCAGTTGTTGTTAAAGGCAGTAAAACAACTCAATGTTTATTTGCTAAATTACCTAACGATTGATCAAATATTGATCGTATTTAATATCTTAATTTTTCTGGGATGTTTTCAGATAATATTGTCTTGCCAATAAAGGGTTTAATTTTTCTCTAAACAAGTGATAAAAATAAATTGAATCACGTACCTTAAGAATATTTGCTGTTATATGTAGAATAGAACAAATTTCGTTTTTTACTTTCTCACTAAACTATAGTGTAGATAACGTATAGTGATAGCAAAAAAACATCGATGTTGAGATTTTTGTGGAAATATCCATTTTGGGACCATTTAAGTCCAAAAAAGTGTTTTAAAAAATATATCTGTCTGTATGTAGGCCTATATAAAGCTAGAGCGAAAACTATTCGATCGATTTCAAACAAATTTGCACCAAACATGTCAATTAGGCCTATATAGATGCACGAAAAAGGGTTTTGAAAAATGTTGAAAAACAACCCCCTTTTTGGTAAAAAAAAAACCCCAAAAAGTCAGTTATTATTTTTTTATAAAAAAACGGCTCTAACTATTTTGATAAAATTTGGCTTATTTGTAGTCTTTAATGTGCCCTACCATATGCAAAAAACTGCATCTTTCTAAAAATTTTCGTTTAGCTAATAATAATAATAATAATAACTGATTTTGGGGGTTTTTTTGGCCAAAAAGGGGGTTGTTTTTCAAAAATTTTCAAAACCTTTTTTCGTGCATCTATACTGGCCTAATAGACGTGTTTTGTGCAAATTTGTTCGAAATCGATCGAATAATTTTCTCTTTAGCTAATAATAATAATATTTATTAGTTAATCTCATACTTTAATATCACCTCTCCTACCCCACCTACAATTATGAAGTCACAATAATTCTGTTTAATAATTTAAATATGTTTGTGAGAAAGTATGTGCCAGTTCCTGGTACCGTTTATTTTTTACAAAATCACACTACGCCTAAAAATCCAGGATTGAGTAAGATTGCAGTTACTTATAAAGTCACAAGATTACTTGAAATCAAAATAGGAGTACTATACCGATATTATGTTATTTTTCAGTAATATACAATACAAAAGTTTCAATGAAATTGACAGGTTGCATATAAGAAAAAGAAGATTTTTCAGTTGCCATTAAATTCAAGTAGCATATGTTTCATTCTGTTCAGAATTGGTTTTGTCTGCTGAAGATCTAGAGGCTTGTAGGAAATAGTCTGTAATAGTCTGTACGCAAGGCTTTAAAAGGTGGCACATGACTTTACAGACCAAATAATCTCATTGCAAAGAAACTCACTATTTAGTCACAGGGCGACTTAAATAATGTGGTAGCAAGAGGGTAAATCATGGACAAAAGAGACACAATTTATAGACATTTCGCTTTATAAGTCAGAAGATTTGCTACTACACCAAAACTTCACCAACCATAGGACCAGAGTAATCTTTGGTTATATAGCAAAATAGTCTTTCTTGAGGTCCATTTGATGGGAGGACAGTAGTACAACTTACTGTTTACAATATTTTATCAGGACATGCAAGTTAAAGGCATTAGATGGATAGAAAAATAGAAAGCATATTATAGTTACTTAGTTCAACAATATCACAAAAATAATAACACTAACTAACATTTTCAATTCACCTTCACATACAATATTATGTAGTGAATTATAAATATTGCAAGTTAATACAATTAATTGGAAAAAAATAATACTGCCATTACAGTTTATTGAAGATTTCATTTACTTTGCAAATATTTAATATTTAGATTTGTAAAAAGAAAATATAAGTTTCTTATTAAACAAATTTTAAAGCTGAGTATGCTACAATAATTCAACAATAGGATATGTTTTACATTATAACAAATTAATTATAATACTGTTGTATCAGTACTTTGTCCACATTTTCAAAGAAATTAGATTAATTATACACAGAAAGACTTATGATCAATATGCCAGGTTTACAAAAGGTAATACAAGTGGTGCCTGGTTATACAGACCAATATGAAGCATCAAATAGAAACCCAATACAGGGTGACTTAAGGATGATTCAGCAGGTGGGTGAGCCATGGGACCAAAAGTGCCACAGATTATAGACCTTTAAAATTGTATATGCTGTATATAAGGCGGAAGATTTACTATCAGAAGCAGGGTCCCCCGACCAAGGTCTGAAGTATTCTTTTGGCTATACAGCAAAAGAGAGTTTTTCTTGTGTTTAATCTGATTTGAGAGTTTTTACTAACTGGTTGTAATACAAAACATCTTTTTGTTTAATCATAATTAGCTCTAACATTTGTGAGTCAGACACTTTCATTATCTTCATACAAAATTTCAATATTATAACACATTTTTATAGGAAATAAAATCTTCAATGAACTGGGAATGATGATCAGAATATAATAATATTTTATAAGTCAAAATATGGACTTGTATACAATTTATAATTCACTACATATTGTTGTTTTTTGTCAGTGCTTTTTATAGACATTATATTGCAAGGATGAAACATTTAGCAACCTGTAAACAAACATATTAACATATAAATATAATTTTTAGAAACATATTACCAAAAAATTACACAATAACTTTTATGATCAGGACATGTTTTAATATTACACATTAGATTTTGTCTGTGTAGAGTTATGTACTCTTCAAATTTTAAATGTTTATATGCATTGTTTTGCATTATAGTTTTTGAAACAACTAAAACTGAATGCCATTTAATTAATATTTACTTTGGCAATTACAATAAAAATGGCTTCTAATTATTGTATAATTGCTTCTCATCTAGATAAACTGATTTTGTTTCAGCTTTTACTTTTCTGTAATTACTACATAAAGAATGACATTGCGTTTGTATTTGTTAACAATGTCTAAACAGCAGAAAATGTATTTTATTTTTGCAGGATATTGAAGTAAGAGAACTCTCTCTGGCCCTAGAATCAATGTTGCCATTTCCAAATACTCAAATCGTTGTCAGATCAAAAAAAAAAAAAAAGAAAGAGGTAAGAAGGAGACACAAGTGTCTGTATTGTGATTTGACACCCAGGGACTATGCAGACCACGTGGAGAGAAAACATCGAGACACTCCAGAAGGTACACAACTAAAATAGATATCTGACAAAGATCTTCCTGCCAATAATGAAGCGAAAAATTACTAGGAGTATGACAAAACGTGTGACTGATGAACAAAACTCCAAGGTTTTAAAGCTGAACAAAATAGATGGGATATCATCAAACATCACTACTGTAAAAAAATGGACAAAGAAAAAACACGATTCTCAAAACACTGTAAAATGTAGGCATTATTTTGGTTTTTATAGAAGAGACAGACTATGGAAGCACATAAAATATTATTGCACTGAATTTTTAAAGCATCAAGAAACTATACTCGAAAAGGTCCCATTAAAACATTTAGAAGCTTTACGAGAACACTCAATTCCTGTTGAATCTGAGTTACTGGGTGCAAGTCAAAATTTAATAACTGAGGTTCTTCCAACCATGCACAAAGATGAGTTGTATGTGACGGCAATTAATGATCCACTTATTATGAAGTATGGCAGTGAATTTCATTTGAGCCGTAGAACTGAGAAAAACAGGAACTATGTTTCAAGAGAATGCCGGGATTTAGCAAGACTTTTTTTAGAAATTAAAAAAAATTATCAGACTGTTAAGTCCTTTGAGGAGAGTCTAAGCCCGGCATATTTTGATACTATAATGAAAGCAACTCTGATTCTAAGCAAGTACGATCCTGCAACAGGTGTTCTTCTGATTCCCTCCATTCCATACCGCATTCTTCCAGCATTAAAAAATGCAACTAAGTTGGCTAAAGGAGAAGTGGTTACACAGAAATACAAAGGCGTCATTAGTCCAATTAATTGTAAAATTAAAGAGAAAACATTTACTGACTTTCTATAAATGTTGAATTCACATTGAAATTCTAGAATATTTTACTTGCCTTAGTGTAAAATCTAGAAAAAGCCGAGCTGCAGAAACTGTAAAAAAGATGCCACTTGAAGAAGACATTTCAAAAGTATGCGAGTACGTAATAAGTAAATACCGGAGACTGATTTACAAATTAGATACTGAACAAGAAAAAGAGTTATTATATGATGACTTATTGAGCCTTCTTGTTGTGCATATTAAGTGCCTAAAGAGGAGAAGACCAGTTGCTTTTAAAATGGCTACAATGAAAAATTACGAAATGATGGACAACACAGAAGACATTGAGGATATGGCAAAACAAGCTGGTCTCAGTGAAGAGGAGCTTAATGAGTGCCGAAAATTTCACATATTTTACGTGCTATCAAATAGTTCCTATAGCACTTACACCAGTAATGAAAGAGGCACTAGATGGCTTAATTAGAAATAGGAAAGCAGTAGGTATCACAGGAAAAAAACTGTTCATTACATCAAATAATAAAGTAGCAAATCCGTCATACTGTTTTAGTAAAATAAAAGATAAATTAAGCCTTAAGAAATTATCAGATCTAACTGCAAATGGCCTAAGGCATCAGGCTGCTACGTTTAGCAAATTGCATTCTACAAATCCTAGATATCAATCTGGCCAGTTCACTGGGGCATTCACTTTTGGTTCACAAAAACAACTATGAGTTACCAGTAAGCATCTTGCAAAAACTTATAGTCGTTGCAACTCTTCATGGTATGACGGTAAAGGGAAACAGTCATGATTTAATTGTCTGTCCAAAACCTAAGAAAAATATTGTAACTACTGTTCCTGAAGTTGAAGAATGCTATGTTGATGGTAACATAGAAACAACAGTACAAACAGAAAGGAGTTCAGAAGAGGAACAAGATTTATTTAGTGCTGAAAATATTACAGACAATAAAATTAAGAAGACCAAATGGACCAAAGAACAACGTTTATTGGTGTTCCAACACTTTAAAAAAGATATTGCTGCTGGTAACTGTCCTCATAGGAGCAGAGTGGTTTTGTTTCACAACAAATATAAACCTATTTTAAAACGTAATGTTATGCATTTTGCTTTTTATAAAGAATTTAGCTTGAAAGCTAAGATAATGTTTCATTTCATAGTATTACTAGGCATTTTTGTTTACTGTACTATCTTTAATGAGCTTTTAGTTTTCAGTTTATCCTTTTCAACATAGACAACAAAGTTTAGCAACTATGACATTTATTATATTACTGAAGTAAATTTTATTTTATTTGTTATAATATTTTATGCTTAATTCTTAGAAAGATGACAAAAATAAAATATATATTTCATCTATATGATTTTAATTGCTTCCTTTAAATTTAGTATTTTGTTTAAAAACATTCAGTTCTAGCTTAACTCAGTCTTTATGTTGGAAGTAACACTATATTTGGATAATTTACAAGTACAAGGGGCTGGTATGGTAACATAAATGAATTCAAAACTTGAATCATTTTAATTAAATGATGTGGTATTAAAATAAAAGTTAGAACAAGCTAATCTCAAATATGGCCTTGATTGAGATTAGAGTAAATTACTATCCTATCAAATATCCTAAACAAATTAATAACTCTTAATAGAATTTAATACGTATCCTAAAATCAGTGATAAATATTACAATGTTGATATCAGCTGTTAGAGTAACTTGGTAGTTTATTTTTTAAAGTAAACATCTTATTATTTTACATCAGCGTATTTTGTATTTTAAATGGAAATATTATGTACATTCTATTTGTATTAACTACAGTTCTGAAATTATTTACTTTTGTATCTTATACATGGTGAGGTCAGTTTTTATATAATATAATAGATACAGCATAATGTAGTGCAATAACTACAAAAAAAAAAAAAAAAAAAAAAAACAAATAGTAAACACTGAAGTAAATACATTGAGTGGAGGCCTAAAATATTTTATCTAATGAATATCGTTGTACAGTGTACTCTAAAATTGACACGACACACAATTTGAGCTTATTTTTATATTAGCTTAAATAATTTAAGTAGAGAATTGATATATTATGTCGCCCAGGTCTTACCGGTTTCCTCCTAGATAGCAAAGAATGTTACTTGTTTTAAAACATCAGAATGCTTGTACCTATCTAAGTTTAATGAAATGTTTACAAATTTATCTCCTTTGAAACATAAGTTATTTGGAGAGCACCAGTCCTTCATAATCATATCTTCTAAGTAAATTTGTATAAAACATAAGCATGGGAAGAATCTGCAAAAGATACAACCAAACTGTCTGCATAAAGGCAAACATTAATGTAAATAATGGAAATTTGTGAACAACTAATGATAGCCTAACCAATGGAGAACATAGGTATTTTAGATAAAATAAAACCTGAACACAAAATCTCACAATAAATACGTTTACTAACCTCATAAAATAGGTATGTAAAATACAAACCCTATCAGACAACCTTAGCGCATTTTTTATAAACAAAAATAACAATAAAATAAAGGACTTTTTGGGTTTTTCGGTGATATTATAAAAAATTATTAATTGATCACGATACTTCCAATAGAACATTTGTAGAGAATTAAAAAAACGTACAAAATTGCTTTTTATAGGCCCCGATCGCACCATTTTCCACCCTAAAAAAGTAGAAAAGACACTTAAAAATTAAAAATTTTCAAAAATTAATATCTTTGTTAATTTACAATATTAAAAGCAGATCTTTGGGAAAATGATTATTTACTATGTATGTGTACTTCAAACAGGTGGAAGTGAAATATGTCGCATAAATAGTATTTGCACAATTGCAGTATAAATAACAATTTATAGCCGAACAATTTAAGTGGGGGAACCAGCCCACTGCTACTGGTTCCCCCATTACCACTGCTTCTCTCGACGTCGCGTAGCGCGTCAGTCGCAAATTTACGCGTTTCGTTCTATGTTCGGAAGCACTTTTATAATATTTGATAAAGCTTATTCAAAAATCTACCGAATTGTAGGTTTTAATGTCTACTTCCAGAATCCGTTTGGTTAATTTAAATGCAGGTTAATAGGGCGCAATATGCAAGATAATGGACTAAATTGTTTATACTGCAATTAATTGTACAAAAACTAGCAATGCGACAAATTATATTGTGCGCCTGTTTAAAGTACACATAATAACCAATCCTTTTCCGAAAGATCAGCCTTAATAGTAAATTAACAAAGATATGAATTTATGAAAAATGGTAATTTATATGTGCTTTTCCTACTTTTCTTGGTGTAAAATGGTCAGATGAGGTCTACAAAAAACCGTTTTGTAGGTTTTTTAATTCTCTACAAATATCCCATTGGAAATATCGTAATTCGATCATAACATAAAATTGTATAATATCAACGAAAAACCCAAAAGTCCTAATTTATTGTTATTTTGGTTTATACAAAATGCGCAAAAAGCTCCTTGCTGATAGTTTTCGTATTTTACATACCTATGCGCTAGTGCTACCCTTAAAGTCATTGTGGATGTCGCTTAATGTTAACTCAATAGCAAAATTTGAATTTTTTTTGGACTCTATTGGCTTGACTAGATAAGACATCACACTCTGCTAAAACTTGTAGGTAATATACACAATATGCACACTTGTACAATATACACTAGCGCACCGAGCCTGCAACATACCGTCGCGACCCTGTCGGTTTTTTGAACAAACATAAAGGAATTTCCAGTTGCAGTTGAGCCGTGTTTTAGTAGTTGTTTGCGCACCAACCCCACAACAATGAATTGGTCTGATGAGAAAGCGTACATATGGATCGTTGTTTTTGCACTCTTTGTACGAGCAAAACATATTTTCAACGTACCGTTGCAGCCTCGGCGCGTTAGTGTATCGCCGCCTTAATGTTTTGGGCTGACCCCCGAGTGTAAATTCATATTTTTGAACATCGGTGTAACCACCATTTAGATCATCGCGCTACAAAAATTTAAGATATACTTTCATCAAAAATAAATTTATCTACAATTTCTGTATACATTGTTCACTTTTTTGGGCAGCCCGACTTTGTTAATGAATAAGGAGTATCAATCGGTAAAGAAATAGATTCAAAATATGCTCAATTCTGTTTATTGTACAAAACAAATAATATATTTTAACAACTTAAACGACTATTTTACACTGATAGAAAACAAAAATTATTTGGGGTAGCCCCATAGGAAGATAATTAGAAATATCGATTCATATTATTCATGCTTTATCATGTTTTAGAAATTAATAAATTATTCAATTTTTAGTTATTTCCTCCTGAAATGTGATATTGACTACTTTATGTATCTTATACATTTACAGTACTCTATAAAATTCTATAATGTCTATGCGTTATGAACTTCCAGGTCCAAAGTTTTGCTGTCTTCGTTGTTAAATCTATCACAAACACTGCATAGACTTGTTTGTCCATAAAGTCAAGTTTTGTGTGTGTTTGCTTTGTCTATAAACTTGATTTTCTAGACAACAAGTCCACGTAGTGTTTGACTTGACAATAGAGACAGCGGAGCTTCGAAACCGGAAGTACAACAGAAAAACAGCTCATTATATAGAGGCTGTATTATTAAACATTATTTAAGAATGCGCAAATTCTTAGTTTGCTATATCATTGGTTTTGTTAAAACCTAACACTTTATACAATTTTTTGTAAGACTGATTTTAAGATATATTGATAATTATGCTTTTATTGATAATTGGTTTGCTCATTTTATAAATTTTATTACAACAAGCTTTTCTTGGATTACGATTATAATATCAACAATTTTGCTTCTCAATCAATTTCGTTAAAATAAATTTCTCATGTAAATTTGATAAGGCTGGTTTCATATTTGACATTCATAATATCCAATATATTAAAACAAAATGAAAACAAAGTTTAGAATTTAAATATTTTGTGACTGTTTACTACTTATAAAATGTTATTTCGTCTGTATTTTATGGTTTCCAATTTACTACCATATTAGGGTTGGAGTAATACCTGCACCTTAAAAACCAAAATAACTTCATTATCGTAACATTTTTTTTTATCAGTCTTTATTAATAGTTTTCATAATTAAGGCTTTTCATAACAATGTTATTAGTTTTGATTAGAGTTTTATTATTCCGTAAAATTAAATACTGTGGTACCATATACAACATATAAGGCAAACATCAATAAGTAGTTAGCATAAAGCTAAGAAAATAAATAACAGAATGAAAGTAACACATCAATAATTAACATAAGTATGAAAACTATCACAATAATAAACGAAATTTTTAACAATAAATTACCACCCAAATATTATTAAAATACAATACAAATATACAAAATGTTCAGAATAACGGTTCCGAGAATTCGAGGGGTGATTTCCCAAATCAAAATAAGATGAAAAGTTTTAATAAACACAGGTTCATTTTCTGTCTAGACGCCATTTTGTTTTTATTACTGTAACTGTCAAAACAATCGGATGAAGGGTAAAAGCAAACTTAAATATAATAACAGCATATGTACAAACAATATTGTTGTGTTTACTGTGTTGGTATACAATGCTGGATTGAACAAACCAATTATTACACATAACTGAACCGATTATAATTCATCTGATAGTTTTGACAGTGAAATCATTCGACAGGGAATCAAAAGGACTACAAAAAAGGTGACTCGACATTTTTTGTTAAAGTGTACTTGTTTTGAGAAATTTATATTTGAAATTTTCAACCAGCCACCATTTTGAAACGCATTATTGGATATAATGGTTTATTTTACTGGAGATAGATCATTGTTATGTTAAACTTCATGCCAAGTTTGAAATCAATCAGTCTAAACACTTCTATAAATATAAATTATTTTGTAAAAAGTAAAAAAAATGGCGGCTAGTCAGAAAACGGATAATTTTTGGTTAATTCTAACTTTTCATCTTATTTTAATGCAGAGAATTGCGCCCTGAATTCTTGGAACCCTTTTTCTGAACACCCTGTGTATTTGAAACTCCAACACCAGTTATTTTCGTAGCCTGTGTAACTTAACTTTTAAGCTGAATCGTTTGATACCCCACTTGTAAACATCTGTAGAGTCTTACTTTTTAAGCACATAGAAAAATGGCGACTACCTCACCTCATTTTTAATATTCAGACTTTTTTGTAGCATATGTTACAATTAAACTGAATCGATTGAAGCCCCTTTTGTCAAAATCTCCTTGGTGGTATGTTTAAACCATAATATACGATATGGTATTAATACCGCCGCGCGCCGTTTTGAATATTTCATTAAGTGTCAATGCTGTGTTACCAGACCTATGCTGAATCGATTAACACTATTTGTAAAAAATCTGTAAGCTACTATATCGAAAATACTACACAAGATATGACTACTCCGTCACTCTCTACTAAAATTAGTTAATAAACTATTCAAGTAATCAAGTAATAAAATATGAGTGTTTCTGAATTACAGACAATAGTCTGTTAATCAATCCAAATTTGCATACTTTCGTTTTCAATCATGATTATTGTACGCTTAGAATCATGATCATTTTGTTCATGATTATAGACTATATTATAAAGAATATAAATATTTAAAGGCAATTCAAAAAATATGTAATTGTTTTTGAGTTTTGAGCTATAAATCTATTCAAAGAGTTACCGTACGTAAATTATCAAAATACATTTTTTATTAAAAAAATCATCTACAAACTTACCTAAGGAAATAATACTAAATTTGTATCAACTCTATGTATTAACATTAGTCACACGGGAAAATAGTTATGTTGACTAGAGTTAAATATTTTCAAAATGGCGGCCTTTTAAAACTTTCAAACGGAAATAACTGAAAAACTAGCACTTTTTCTAAAAAATTTCAAGAATCACGTTTTGGCATGCTCTGTCTAACGGAATATGCCATAAGTCCGTTATTCTTAAACCAATTTCAAAAAATAAACACCAATCGATAGGGAATAAAATTTGCTAAAAAAAGTTATTCTTGAAATTTTTTCGAGAGAACGCTAGTTTTTTCGTTATTTCCGTTTGAAAGTTTTAAACGGCCGCCATTTTAAAAAACATTTAAATCAAGTCAAAATAACATTTTCCCCACGTATGTAATGCAAAGGGTTGGTACAGCATTTTTGGTTAAGTAATTTTAGATATGATTTTTAAATAGAATCGCTAAATTTTTGTCACAGTAGGACAACCGAAATAATTTTAGACAAATGAAAAGTGATTTGAAAGTAAATTTTCTTTGAACCCAGGAATAGTAGAAAATATGTGACAAGAGTTACGAAAGATTCTGTATAATTAGGACCATTCCGACGGCGGCGGTATAGATAAGAATCCGTCGGAAAAGTAATGGTTTCTGGTGAAATCCGTCGGGATAGTATTGAGTTCATATGTATATATATATATATATATATATATATATATATATA
>JAGFPH010003946.1:84743-95536 GCA_018207615.1 Philaenus spumarius | reverse complement strand
ACTACTATTTTAATGTTTAAAAACCCTGAAACTCACATGTATTACAATAGTACCTACACAAATCTACTTTAAAATATAATAGTATCATTAGTCAGTCGAAAAACACTTATTTGGTAGAAATTACTGCGATAGTTATTATTTTAAATATTATTGTAATATTATAATTTGTATTAACATTAATATCCAGTATCTTCTTTATAATTTTCGTCTCAAAAGCGATACTTGTGAGATTGGAACTCCAACTAATGGCCAGGATGTTTGTTTTGTCTACTACTTGGATTGTGTGCACTCTTGTGATGATGGGTCAATAAGAATAGAACATATTCCAAGTCCTTGTAGCTATTGTACTTATGCATTCAAGTCAGAAATGTTTATTCAAATATTTTATGAAATATAAATACTATAAGCAGATTTGATAGGTTCACTTTTATTTTATAGTTTAGTTTTTGTACTATATTATGTTTGTTATATAAAGGTGAATCTTTGTATGTAATTAGTAATGAAATAGCATATGCAATTTGGATGAGCTATTGTTTGTTAATATGCTTGTGTTACAGTATTATTTTCGGTAGTATTTAATATAAGTTCTTGGTCTTAATGTTATTTTTGTCAAACTTTATTTTATTATATGTTGCTATTCCATATTTGCTATTGGTTAATTAGATTCCAGGTGTTTATAATATGTTACAGTTACTATCCGGCATATTTTAGTCTTGCACAAAATGATTTTAAATAAACAATATGATTTGCATTCGTTAATTTATTAAATATAAGATTCAAAATAAAATAAAACAACGTTAACTTCCTACAGTAAGTCTACCTTGATTATACGTAAAATAACAAACATACTTTTGTGAGGATATTTACGTCAAGAAAATGTCATCAATATTTAATATTTTCGTCATACTTTAATTTGAAAAGTTAATTTGATATTTAGCAACAGTAATTCTTGCTGAATCAAACATAGATAATACAACAACAAGTTTATGGTTGGTTTATTAATTGTACTCAAAAACGTCATCTTAAATTGATAACCGCTTTATTTATGTTAGAATTGTCATTAAAGCAGTATATAATGTATATATGGTATATATCAATAATGTTTTGTTATAGAAAATTATAAACCAATGAGTATGGTACATCAGTAGTAGGACACATTATCTTGAATTTTATTTCTAATATATATATATTTTTTTAATGTTTCATATTTTAATCTCAGAGTTAATCAATAATTTTAACTTATAAGTACTACTAACTATTGTAAATATGTAGATAAGTTTCAAATGTATTTATTGGTTTACAAAAATCTTTCCATAAAAGACTTCCATAATTACTTTATTTGTAATTTTACAGCATACAACTTTAATCAATTTTGTACAGAAGTTACCTTGTCCTAAACTATATCTCCTCAAAATTATTAATCAAAATCTTTGCAACATGGCGTTTGTTGCCAACTTTATTGTGATGGGTAGTTAGTTGCTTAAGTTTAGATTTAGTTTGGTGGTAGAACTTGACTGACAGTTAAACCATTCTTAGGGCATTTCAACAACAAGCAACTTTATTTCTTGTTCTAGTTTAGAGTTTAGAATTTAAAATACAACTGACATTTACTATTTACGTATTATGAAAAAATCTAATATTAAATTAATTGTTAGATATATTTACATATAAAAAATAATACATAATAAATAAATAAACATCCACTATATAGGATATTCGAAGTCCAAAATACTCTTTAGTTTTTACTAATATTAAATTTAGAATTTTAAAAAGAATGTACATGTCATTTTATACATCGTACAGACTATATTAAATAAGCAAACATGTTTGGTATTTTGCATATACAAATACATTGCCTGATAATCAGTTTTCTATACTTGCATAAAATGTTATCAAGTAATATGACTGCAATAACTGTTACATCTGTAGAGTGACATTTACAGAGTTGTATTAAATACAATTCGTTTTGTATAAAACTATTATAGAGATTTTATTTTATAAACTTATATAAAATAATTACTTTGAATGCACTAAATTATAAACTTTTTTAATAATTTAAACAAAATTTGTTTACCTTATCAGTTATTAGTACCTGGGCGACCGAGCATCGCTCAGTACTTTTTTTTAGGAAAATGTATGCAATTGCGAATCACATACTGAATTGTTTTGTGTATTTTAGAAATAACAAATAATAATTATAATCATTAGATAATTTATATTACCATTATAGTCAGTATGCAGATACTGGTAAAAAGGGGATTTACAGCACAAAAATAATGTTTTAGTTACGTTTGGTGTTAAAATCAGCTGATAATGGAAATATTATAGGAAACAGCTGATTACTGTTATTATTATAGTCAATAAACATACGTAATGATTTTAAACTCCAAAAGCTCAATCAATGTTAACAATTTTCGACTTTCAAATGAGTTGTTTAGAAAAATATTTGTTTTCCTGAGGTAGTGGTTTTCACCAATCGATTTTTTATTAGACCCAAAAGCCTCTAATCCCAAACTTTCAGCAAAATCTGGATATCGAGATTGCTCGTACGTACAAACAAACATTCGTACAAACAAACAGACATTGCTCGTATTAGAGTATAGGATAATTACGTTATCCGTCTTTATAATTTATTAAATATTTGATGCGAACCTTTACACCTACATAAAACAGAAAAAGCAAACAATGTATAATTTCTAATTTACTAATCATTCTTTATATAATATAAAAAATAAAGGTATTTTAGATATTCAAGAGAACACCCTTCCTATACATAAACACATTTTCTCTATAATGTACTCATTCACTACTAAAACAGAAAATTATTTACTGAAGTTTCTGATGTCAAGCTTTTAAAATATTAATAATTAATTATGTTAATTTAATATTTGAATATATGAATCTATGAAAATTATTCGCAATGTTTGTTATTACTATTGATATTAAAACATAAAATTATTCTTGGGTTGAAGGTCAAGGGTAACTCATAAGACATAGACAGCAGCTTTGGTCCACTATGTGAAAAACTACAGGAGAATGAGTAAATAGTAAATAAACACACGGTATAATTATTAAATTTATGTAATTTAAGAGTAAAGTTGTGGAATTTGATTGCTGGATTATGTTACATAATGGCATCACACCCCATATAGTTGAGATTGAAGGACAAAGAGTATCAGGAAAGTGGTTCACTCTATCGTCACATAATCGAATTTTAGACTATAAAAAAGTGTTATCCAAATAGTATGTAAGTAATCTTACGTTCCAAATTAGAGATACAACCTAGAGATTTGCGTCGTATTATACAAAATTAGATATTTTTTATAGAATAGTATTTTTTTATTTATAATCAGTCATGCGTCAGTTAGTCAGATATTTAATCCAAACTTGGTTTATTTTCTCTACCGAAAACATAAGATATCATTAAGAACGAAAAACTCTAGCAAATTTGTTTTTAATAATTAATAAATAATTTATCTTATTTCATTTGTCCTTTATCAGTATTAAATACAGTACGTTACTGTTAAATTTATAATAATGTAGAGGTCAAATAATGTTTTTGAGGTTTTTCGAATTTGTTTAATTATTTTATAAAATAATATTTATTTTTAATAACAGAAAGAATCCAAATTATCTATTTAAAATGTAACAATATAAAATATTTAATAATTAAGGACTACTCTATAATTGAAGTAGTCCCTCCACAACGCAAGCAATAACTTTACATTTGGAAAGGAACGTGACTAGACTTATAAAGGTTTATTTGTCCCAAGGAAAAACCCATGTACTCATACATTAGTAACAATACTAATAGTTCTAGTTTATATTCTTTTATTATTTCTGTGCTAAAGTTACTAATTAAAATTTAATGTTTTCCAGTCCAAACAGAAAATATAAAGTTCCTCTGTCATTAAAGTAGTTAAGGTCTTGATATTGCTGACATAATTAAAATATGACGATAATAATGTTTTTAATTATCTGTCAGATGACTTTGGTGTTTTGACCGTCTCGAGCTAATCTACAGCAACAGCTAAAATTAAAATGTAATCTTCTTTTCTTTATGCTTTACAATAAAACTTAAAAAGACGCAGAGATTAAAAAACAACGGCAATAACTGAACTCGAACCTCTAGCATATGGTTTCATAGCACATACACATATGGTAGCCTACTACAGCCCCCTTTTTAATCATCATTTTTTTATTTATATTAGATTTTAATTATATGTATTCTCATGTTACACTGTAACCATGCATATAAGTAAACAAATACATAAATAAAAAAACAATTTTAATCCCACTTAGATTTTACATAAAAACAAAACAAATTATAATACACAAACAAAACATACTTTTTGATAGCATTAATTAATCATACATTATACATACAAATTCCTACAGACACAATAAACAGTACAGGAGTGACCTAATTTAGGGGTTTCCTAGGCAAACGCCGGTTTGAGACTTTGGAAAGGGTTGTTCATGCATAGGAGTTTAACTTAATTGAATAATTATTTTGTTAGTTTTATTGAATTTTTTAAAACTATTTTTGTGATATATATATTGAGTTCTACCAAGAGATACATTAAAGACGAAAATGTAATATGCGTAAGTAAGTTTTATTTACAAATGTTCGGGTATGTTTACATCGGGTATGATTAGATCTGGTTTTCGCATTAAATTAATAAAACACAGTGATTTTATTTGCTAGCTACATAAAATTACTAACAACCTTTAAAATAATAAATTGCCCTGTTTTGTTTATAAACGCCAACCTATTCAAGTGTGCTACATAAAACTTAAATCCTTAGCAAGTAAATATATAGACAAATTCTTTAAGACTTTAAAAAACAACCTTTAACATCGGAGATATATTATTGCAGTGCCAAATCAAACAACTGCACTGGCTTAAAAACTACTTAAATATGCATTCAAGTTTTCTTTCTTAAGGCAACAATAATCATAACTTTGGTTTTGTTGTAATACATTAAATCTGTTAACATCTCAAGTGTGATATTTTTACTCTATTATTATAATTTTCAAGTTTCTCTGAGACAATTTATATACTATTTGAGTTAAAATATTTATTTATGTTCTTTTCTAAAATAATATATTTCAATTAAATTGTTAGTAAACAGAAAATTAAACTGTTTATTTTGTTAATTTGCATGTATTCCAGAATAAAGTTTTTGTTAAATTATAATCGTAGTTTGTCCTATTTTTTTAATGGTTTGTATATATTTATAGGTTCGGGTTTATTCAATAAAGTTCGGGTTAATCTACATACAAATGCATAATACATAACTTTAATACATAACCAGAGTATAAAATATTATATTGCTTTAACATTATAAAAAGTATTTGATCATAGTTTCTAGTAAAATTTAAAATAAGTCAACAACAATAGGCCTAACTGGCTGTTGTTCATCTATTAAAGTATATGTTTTACTTCATTATTTTACCAGATGTGTTGCTGGTTCAAGTACACTCTATTTTGTAATGTTAGATGATATTATCACAGACCAATACATTTCATAGATTTCTTGCGTGATGAAACAAACAAAAATGTTACACTACTAATGAAAACACATGTTTTTATTGTTTATCCGAAAATGCAGTATTTATATAATTAACTTGTGCTTAATTGGTTGAATTATTTTGCCATCCGGTCAGTAAATGTAGATACACAAGGATTAACAACAGATCATAATATTATTATTCAAATATTGTTTGAAATTCATTGGTGTTTGATGTGGAATTGTTTGTATTATTTAGTTGGAATTAAACGCACAACCTTAATGTAGACACTGTTTGGTTTTACAGATTGCAAATACCGTCTGTTATTTCTATATCACTAAAGCGATAAAAGACTTTAACAATGACCGTATTATACGAATTGAGTATTAAGATAAGCTTTCTTGTTTGTATTCATGCGATGCACAGTTAAGGCTCTCTTACTTTTATTTCCAGACGGATTGGGATAAGTATCATTGTTGAAGGGAAAAAACCTGTTTATGTTCTACTGGTTGGAACTTATTTTCTTATTTTTTAGCTCGTATTTAAGTTAAATAGTACTATAATCTAAATAAAGATTTTTATTTTATTTACCGTTTTTACTAAGTAATACTAGATTGTAACAGCATAACCAATATGTTGAAATAACAATAAACAAATAAACCCAAAAATAACACAACTCAAATATTACACATGTTACCAAGATGACATTTTAAACAGACCAAATACTTTATTACATACATCTGATCTTCAAAGAAGTTTAAAATAACCAGAAGACAGTTATACATAGAATAAGTCAAATTTATCATTTAAAATAGTTTATAGTTACTAAAACTATCGCAACACTTATTTAGTTCAACAATATAACCTTACATAAATTGCACAATAAAGTAGAGTTTATAGGTTTATGGGTTTAGAGTCACGTACTCTCCATTATTAGAGTTACACTACTTAAAATTGTTCTATTGCTTGGAATGTTTTATGCTGTAATGAGGTAGCATTGGAGAAATGGTTTTGAGGTTCAATTTAATTTAATATTTTTGGCACATGACCCTTTATTTACATTTGTTTAAAATATCATAATGAAACCTGTAATTTTGGCATGCCGGAACAATTAAATAGTTTTCCTATTGAATTAAAATTCCGGTTTTAGAATTAAAGTATAAACAAAAATTTGTAAAGAACCTTTAGATAATTTCAAACCAAATTTGAATGTCAAATAGTTATGACAAGCAACAGATTATTATAATGCATTATCAAATTGATTCCTTTCCTGTAAATTTAACAGAAACGAATATTAATGACATATTTATACCTTGGACGAGCTTCATAAGATATAAACACCGCAGAATAAACGGTGTATTTCAAAGTACTTTATGTAAATATAAAGCTACGTATTGTTGAAACTATCGATACCTTTATACGAAAATTTGGCCTTTTAACGTATAATCGATTAAAATGAACTAGTTTGGAATTATGTTGTACAGAATATACAAAAAAGGATATTATAAAAAAGGATATGCCCTGTTTCATAAAATGCGATCGGTCGCACAAGGAATTTACCTGCATATACACTGTCATTTCATCGGGCGCATCGGGAAACTAACTCCATCCCCGTCGAAAACTCACTCTAATACTGAAATAAAAGGAGAAAGCTGCCAAAATTGGATATAGGTCAATTCCAAGAAGAGTCTTGTGAAATGGGGCAGAAAATGAGACAACCGAGCGCACTCCTCCACATTTTATTAGAAAAAAGTAACTGATATTTCATCGGATATGTTGAAATAACCTCCAGTATGCTTCCGATGAAAGGTTAAGCTCAATATAAATAAGAAGCATTTAATTTAACTTTTTGTTACTAAAGACTTAACAATTCACCTGAGTTACTAAATGATGGAAAAAAGAACACAATGAGATATGTTTTAATACTAATATCATTGTGCTAACAAAGTGAGATAGGTGAGAAAGGAAGATCTAGATGTTTATCCATCTAAATTGAATGCATCTATTCTTGATACTACAAAGAAACGTATGCAAATACTTTTAAAACCTTCCGCTATTATTGACTATAGCAAGATGACATCATATACAATTGTTTTCAAATAAAAACCAGCATATTAAAAACATTCACAACAGGAGTGAAGCAATAAAGAAAACAAGGTTTTGAAAAACTTCAATTTACTAGTTCAATTAAGTTGTATAGAGTTGTAAACGTTTTACATGTAAATATCTTTTCATATTTTGAGCTTTGTCAAAATTTAATATATACACATTTTTTTCAAAAATTTCGAAAAATAATACAAAGTTTCACAAATTCACGTTTATATATATAAGTTAAATTAAATAAATATTTCAAAATCATTTAAATTTTATAATTTTTTTATTTACAATAAACAAAAACTAATTATAACAAGCTTTAAAGTAAACGTAAAGCGGTAGATTTGAAATTTCAAATATTGTACAAAAAATTTATTATTTACTAAGTGATCTGCCCCTTTGTATTATTAGTTTGACTCCGGTCACAGTAATAACTTAAAGTTAAATATAAATTTCGTAAATATATTTATTAAATAATATATTACTATTATTATGACAGAAAAAATCTGTTTCCTTTTAGGAAATTACGGTTAGTAACAATATTAAAGTAAATAGATTATACAACAATTTAGAAGTTATGTTTATTATATAAACACCTTTTAAAATTAGTAAATATGTGTACGAGTATGTTCGTATTTAAAATATTAAATTGAAAATGTTGATTGCGATACTTCCTTTAGAAACAGTGTTCAACAGTAGCCTAATATGAAAATACATACTTTAAGTCATCAAAGAATCAGTTCAAGCGTAGTTTAGTAGTTAATATTAGTTTGTTTAACAAAGGATGTGAGTATTTATTATACCGAAGTTACCTGTGTAATATCAAAGGACTGTGATATCAAGTTTCGCTTCTTGTGATGTTAAGACAAGACTAAACTGGTTTCCTTAATCAACACTCTAAAATGAAATTATTATCTAGTAGTATCATCTTAGATTATATTTCTATATTACACTGTTAACTATGATGGTCAGGTCAAAGGTATTATTTATTTTACTAAAAAGTCGCTCTGCAACATACGGTGATAAAGTGTTGTTTTCTGAATAAATATATTTTAATAAAAGAAATTGAATAAAAGATAACACATTAATTATTTAAATAAAACACCCTCCAAAAAAAAGATAAATTTTAAATATAATTTATAAATCGTTACAATTTTGAAATTATAAAACAAATAATAGTCATTCTTTTTTTTATAATACTGTTTTTCATAGAATTTAAGCGATATAAAGAGACGGAAGTTTGTCAATTTTCCAAAATGTGAATACTTTGCTGATATGCACCTCCTTTGCTATTGGTCGTGGAACAAAGTTAATTAGTGATTTTTGGAGGTAATTCTGTTTTAACTCAAAATATATGAGTCTTAACACTGGGAAATTCTTGCTGTTTGCTTCGATTAAGTAGGGTACAAGAACTAATAAATCAAATGAAATTAATTGAGTACTTAATTAGCATAGTTCCAAGAATTATTACAGGTTATATTCATTAAAGTCGTTAAATATCAAATATTAGATGAAATGGAAAGTGGGATTTAAAGTGAATCCCACTTTCCCTTACTTTATAACACAAAATCATGTAATAATTGTCTTATTTAGGCCTTTTAGACTTAAATTAATTGTATCTAGGCTATAATGTGAATTGTGTATTAACAAGGATGACTATTAAAATTAAAATGGTTTTGTCTCGAAAGAATATCGATATTTGATTTGAAGTACTTCTTTAGAAATCTTATAAAACCAAATAAAACATTTTTATATTCTCAAAAACATTATTTAAAGTTTCTTCTAGAATATTATATGGAGTTGAACTGTTGTATTTTCTTTATGAAATTAATTTAAAAATTAGTTCATACCGCCAAACATGGGTTTTAGCTCAAAGACCCAGAAAACCCCCAAAACTCTAATTCTTCCAGTTTATAATTTTTTTTTAAATCCTCACTTTTGGACCGTTTTTTATTTACTTTGTGTAACTGTATACCTGTGTTCTGTAATAAATGATTATACATTGATATTTTTTAACTTTTTTTATGTAGTTATTAAATCGATTTCACAATTACAGTTTAAACATATATTATCTTGGACATACTAAAAGGATAAATAATTAACTTCTCTTAATAATTATGTTTCTAATAAACTAATTTACATAATTATTAGAGTGTAGTTATACATTTATGCATTACAAATCAATGAAATTATTACCTTCCTATCTTATCGCTGGTTTTCTTTTATGGTTGGGGCGTTTTACCATTCTTAGGAAATTTAAAAAAATAATACCCATCCTAAAGTAGTTGCTATCGTTGGTTTATTGTGTTATATTAAATTATTGATACTTTCTTTGTTTTGTTTTTTTTCAAAAGGTATGTTAGATGTGAAATTTTGTGATTGTAACGAAGGCCATGTTTGTTTTCTTGTTAGATTAAAAATTACGACACTAAATGGATTTAGCTTCAGTTAGGCCGATTCCTACTCATGTTCGTAGATGAAATATTTGTTTCTTCTGATGTTTCATGGTTTTTATAATACATTTTCTGAATAAGTGAGATATTTTAATCTACTTTTGATATAGTAATGCTTTATAAGTACTTAAAGACGGGAAAGATTTATTTATTTTTTATTTCTGATTCGGCAACAGGAATTTGTCCAACAAGTATTTAGTTTACAAGGTGATTTTCAGAATGGCCACTATATGTGTTACCCTAATTTTGTTATACGAATATACTATTTCGAATTGATCTTTCTGGGAAAATTATATGCAAACAAATTTTGAATCGCTTTCATATGTAAACAATAAAGTTGTTTAATAATCTATGACATATTAAATTAAACATAGCCTATATACGAGTACACTTATGACATAGATTCAAATATTATTTGTCCTAATGGAATAGTCTCCGGATATCTGAGTTTAATATAAAGTATAAAGTTTATAAATACCTTATATTTGTCCGTTTAGTGATCCACTTACTGGTATTTGTACTGAGCGGTTTCGGATGTCTCAAACATCCATCCTGAGAGTTTAATATTGATTTTATTCAAATGTGTACACATGTCCAAAACCATCCTGTTATTGAATTGCAATTTATAATTGTTAGTAACAAGTTAGCAACTTATTATCTGTTATACTTCAATTGTTGGTTTATAAATTAAATTATACAATTAATTTAGTTTATAAACTTAAACTTATTTTA
>JAGFPH010003946.1:19738-64743 GCA_018207615.1 Philaenus spumarius | reverse complement strand
ATTACACCATATAAAATGACGATAGAAGGCTTTTTGCATTAAAGATAAATATTCATTAATTTAGTTCATTTGTAATACATTTGTAGCACAGTCGTTTAAACTTAATTTGAATGCCAAAGCATAAGAATATATGACTAAATTTGTATCTTTTAATAAGAAATCTATTTATCTTGTATAAACAGGATTGTTCTTCACTAAATAACTGCTTAGGTGTTGCAAGTCAATCAATAAAATTGCCACGGTTGAACTAAAAATGTTCCAACTGTAACAGACTACACTACCGTCTTTAAACTCTTGGCTTCCCCACTTTCCCCAAAACTCAAAGGAGTAATATTTGTAAAGTTTAAAGAGAGTCTTAAGAACATTACTTAATCATGGTGTTTTTATTTTACTTTTCTTCGTTAATTTTTTAAATAAAAAATATATAAGTTAGTAATTATGTTATATTTTAAACTGCATTTTAGGATTAACGTCTTATATCTTCCAGATTTGATATGAACTCCTATAAAAGAAGGTGTACTTCCGTACGTATGTACGTGAGTAACATTTAATATAACATTCGTACATCTTCGTATAACATACAAACATATTTGATTTTAATTTTTTCACTATAATATGAATAACTTCTAAATCATTTGATCTATCAATATGAAATAAAAAGCGATTAAAAGATAGTATTTTTATCTTTTCTTAAATATATAATAACGTATGTAAATAAAATTGTTTAACAAATATGCCTGCATTTTTATAATCTTTATTATTGTACACATTTACCGAGATAAAAATCCCCGTCAGCATAGGTAGTAGGCCTTGATAAGTAGGCCCTTAATGTTGCTTATAAATATATTTTTTTTTAAATGATTAATGTTTCAACATTATTTACTTCTTTACACCCTTCCTAAACTATGCAGGCTAAATGATTTGTATGTGTGGTAATTGATACATTGTTATGTATAACCATGCTATTATGTTCCTTTAACTAGTGTCAGAATTTATCACTTCACAAACGACACTTTCCATTATTTTTTTGCTCACTGTATACAATAAAGAAATAATAAAAGTAAAAATTTTTTTTTAAATAAAATTCTGTGCACATTTTGGATCATTAAATTAACATTTAACTCAAACATATGCAAAATATTACAAAATATCTTGTTGTTTCAAAATCAATGATATATTTTCATATCACCATATGGCATATGTTGCACTATATAGCCATACAACCCTGTGGAGGAGGTAGCCACTGTCCACCACATATTATTTGCAGCTCTCTAGGAGTGCTGTATCTAACGGGAGTGGAGTGAACGCCTTGTACGGTGGTTTTTCGCATTCCCCACTAAACAAAAATTAGTTACGGAAAAACACTACGACACGGCCAATGATAACAATTGAAATTTAAATGTATTCCCTGAAAGAACCGAAAATTTTAAGTGAAATGCAACAACACTGCACACGTGCAAGTTTCATTTGGAAATCAATCCCGTCAGAATACACCTTAGCCTCTAATACAACTACGATTACACCGGATCTATTTGGCCGAATTCAAAGATGTAGGTGTTATTCGATGAGCATTATAACAGGTATGCTTTAAAAGATGTCGGATTTCAAAAATATCAGCCACGCGAGCGCTGTGAGCTGATAACCTTCGGAAATGTAAATTTTTTTGTGTAGAACGAGTGCTGTCTTAACTCCAACGAATGTCGTCGGCCTAACAAGTTAAAAACATTTCAGGCTGATATCAACGATGGCATTCGTTATTTAAAACAATTTCCTTCGTGGAATTCGTATGTTAAAGTTTAAAGTCAATTCAATAATTTAATTAGAAATTAATAGAACAATAATATTTACCTTTGCCGGAAATTGATTATAAATTGAAAAATTACGAAACAAACATTTACCATTTAACAAAAAAACGATTTTTTAGTTAAACCTAGTATTCTCAATTAAAATGTAGCCAATGTTTCTATTTATTTTTAGATCATAGACACGGCTGAATAAAAAAAATTTATAAAAAATAACACAGACTCCGTAAACTTAACATGTTATTTTTGATAACTATTCACAGCTTCATTGGGATGTTTATGAAGCATAAATTTGTTATCATTAATTATTATTAAATGAAAGCAAAAATCATTTTGTTTCATTAACTTTGTTGTTGTTTTATGTCATTTTGAAAATACAAAAGAAACTTTAATTACTCTGCAGGTATACTCTTCACAACAATTAACTAGCAATAAGTTAATTATCTCCCACGATTAATCACTCCATTAAAAATGTTTTTCACTTCATTGACTTATGAAGTAATAAACATTATTAACTCAAGCATTATTATTGCTTTGAAATGGAGCAGGACTTTGCCTAAACTGACCTTCGTGGTGTTGCGGGGAGAAGAGATGCTACTATAAAAACAACATAATAACATTCTACTTAAATTTCGGGAAATTTTGTTTGTCATTCTTCTATGAAAAGAAATACAGTTTTTGCTATCAAACCATTTCAAAGATTTTGAAACCTGAAACATTTCGTAAGATAACACTATATCTTTAAATGTAACATGCTTTGTTTTCAAAAAGCTTTCATCCGAAGTTTCACTGAGGTGATCTCCGAATTATTGCGTCGGAAAATTTTCAGCTATCATCGAAATTCAGACAACCGACTATTTTTGGTTTTTTGAGCATATAACTATTGTAAATGATCAGAATATAAAACTTATGGTGCTTTCTGAATTTATAGTTTAATTCTCTACAACGTTTATTCTCGACTATTTACAATTAGAGTTTTTCTCGAAGATATGACAGCTTGAAAACTAGTATACTTTAATTTTACGCCCAGGTGGAAACATGGCCGATTTTCAACTCGCGATTCTGACCATACTACCGAACTGAATTTTGAGGGGTCATTCCCACAGAATTTAATCTTCTTTCAGAAACAATATAACCATTTTTCTATATCATACGTAATTTTTGAGTTATAATGGGCAAATTGGAAATTGTTTTTGATATTTTCGTAGTTTTTCGTAATTTTTTCAGACAGCCTCAAGGAAATGTTGGTGGCAAATATCTGATTCGTGTTCAGCACCCTCGAAAACATTAGAATCAAGTGAAAACAACTTCCATAAAACATTCCACCTTACGCCTTTTTTTAACTCTAATGACTGGACTAGTTAGACAAGATAAAAAAAGAATTATTAATAATTATGACTCAGTTTTACTCAGTTAATAAAATTACAGTAATTGAAATTGCATACTAGTATGAATGAACTAGTTTAGAAAATTAAAATATTTATGAAAATGTATGTATCTACCTTAATTTAAAATAATAAAGCAACTTTTTTGTTTATTTGTATGTTTGGTGTATGGTTGTGTTATTTTATTTTATAAGTTAAACTTAATTGTTTTCCACTGTGACAAAAATCAAAGCTTTAATGTAATTTTAATCTAATAAAGAAGTAAAGCAAAATAAGTTTTAGCAAAAGCGCAGTTTTTTATAAATTCAAAGTTTGTTGTGTAAGTGTAAAAACACATTTTTTTAGTAGCTTCTGTTTGTCGTATTAGATATTGATGTTAAATATTCATGATTTTTAATATTTATTTCATGTAGTATGCAATGTAGTCTTGTTTGTTTATCGTTATTTTTAGTTCATGAAATGGTTTTGTTTTTATTACTTATAGTATTGAGATATGCAGTGTAATACAAAATTAATTCTTTTATAAACTACTTCGGTTTACCAGCCATAATTAATTATATCACTTCTTTTAAGTAAATACACTGAAAACGTGTATGGAATAAAGAAGACATATACATGGATTTTAAATGTAATATTGATCAGTGCTGAAATACATATTGCACAGGAAGTTTAATGAAACATTGTTTCCCATTGATCTCCTGTGGAACTACGAATTGGATCCAACAATACAAATGACATTCTATAAATAAATCTAACAGCTGGTAATATTACTTCGATTCATTGAAACAAGGAGCAAGAAAACATAAAATTTTATATAATATAGGCGTAACATGTGTATTATTAAAATAACTAATGCCTAACGTTTATATATCAAATATTAAAAACGTACATAGTTTAAAGTCAGTGAAAGTACACCTAAATAATTTTAAAGAGGAAAACATGTATATAGAATTACTGTAAAAAAGAGCGTCCACTTCAAAATTGCATTAGTTAGGTTAACACTTTGAGAATTTTCCCGAATTCTCACTACTTTAGTAAATATCACGTCTGGTTATAAACATCCTGACAATGAGCATATTTTCTATTCTATGCCTGTAGAACTTAATTTAATCCAATTACAGTATTTGATTTCAACATGTTTTAAACAATCTGATGTTAAAACTAAACTAGGATATCAGTCGTGTATGTATTTTGAATGCAATTATTTCAAATAGGAATATTTTTGTTTAGTTTTCCGTATTAATTGAATTTTAAACGGATATTTAAACAGAAATAATCTCACGAAATTTATAAAAATTTACTAGGCATAAATAATTTAAATGAAGAAATGATCAAATATTACGAGTAAAAAGAATAATATTTTATACATCAGTAACTATCAAAATTGAATCATATAATTTTATTTTTAAAATAACTTTTTAAATATGTTGTATTACAAAATGCTTAGTGGAATAGTTTCCAATGTTATACATACTTCCAAAAATAATCACTGTTTACAGTTATTTGTGCTTTATATGTAACCAAGTATTATTTTAGATTAAGAAATGATTTCACCAGTCAAAAGTTTCTTCAAGCGTAGTCCTATATAATATCGCTTAAAAAAAAAATTCAAATGTTCTCTTACGCATGGGTTAAAAACATTTACCTTGTAAAGACTAACAAAATATAAGTTTCTTAATATCGTTTAAACTAATACGTTGTTGTGGGACTAATGGGTGAAATGTGTAAAGAGAATATCACAAATATCGAAAACACTAAAAACAAATAATATTGATAGTAAAATTGTATGTACTAATTAATATTTATTGTAACAGTAAATTACGAAGAGAAATAAACATTAAAGTTTGACTATAGGGTTTATTATGGCTATTAAGATATAATAGTCTATTTTATTACAAGTTAAATAAAAGCGCCGTTACTCTTTATATTTAGCACCTAAGGAAATACTTTTATATCCCATTATAACATAAAGATAAAACACGATTAAATCGAAGCTGAGTGTTTATTATAAAAAAAAACACATAATCTCCGTGAGACTGTCATATTTGTCAAGGCAACAATGGCAACATTAAAATGTATTTTGCCTCGATAACGTTTAGATAAATATGTTTTTATCATATACAAATCGTGGGAAATAAATTTAATTGGTTGAATATAAATTATTTGATACTTTAGTTTACACTATCCATTTTTTTTTCTTAAAACATATTATATTATTCTTTCTGTAATTTGTTACATAATCTTATCATATAATACCGTAATATTTTAAATTTAAGCTCGTTGTTTAAATCATTAATACAAAAACTCTTTAAAATTATTGCCAGTACTGCTTAACGTTATATTTTCTTTTCTTCTATATTCAGCGGATGAGATCGAATGATAATAAATTAAACTCAGCTAAGGTTATGTATTTGCTAAGGTTAAAACACTAATACAAACTTTTTTAAATAATTGCCAGTACGGCTTAAACTGGAATAAAACACGGATCTAACGAATGCCAGTCCCTCCATTTTAACTGTAGAACCGTGGCTGAACTTTTGATGCATAATTATTTATATGTAAATGTATTTAATTATTTAATATGAGACTTCATTATATTTATGGTAATAACATTGGCACTCATGTTGGTGAATATAAACAAATGTATTGACTAATGGGAAACCATGGACTATCCGCAATGGATGCCACCAATATTATTTGTAAAAGAAGGATTATTTGTAGATCCATTATAGAGATGTACAGATTAGTAGAACTATCGGTTTTCATAAATAATGTACACAATTTGTACACACATGTGACTTCATTCTTATCATTATACCTAATTCAAAAATAAAAAAGTTTCATTTTCAAAAAACAAGGAGATAGTTTTTCAAAACTAAATTGGCTTTATATATAATATTAGTTATGATTTAATAGTTGTTATTCTATTAAATAATAATCCATCTGAAAGTACACAGTCGCATTTAACGTCAGATAAATATAATACATGTGAATTAGTTACCCAATGAAAATGAAAATTACCTAAAATGTATTTGTTGTTAACGACGCCTTTATGACTACGTCAAATGTTAGATTAGTTTCTTCTAAAAGACAATGCTTAATCTTGTAACATCGTAATCATCTAATTAACGTATGACGCAGATATTTGGTTAGTTTGTCTCGTAATTTACAATAAATGAATTATTTTTAACTGTGATATATACTGAGTTACAGTTTAATTTTCATTTAGGAACAAGTAAAATAAATGTATACATCTAAATTTATCATTGATGGTTTAATAAATAAAACTTTCTGTACTATAGACACTAATACTTTTCAAACCTTGGAAGCCAATTTCACATGCATGTAAGTCCACTAATATAATTATTAAAAGTCTTAAAATAATATAAGTAACACCTACTAAACTTATCAATGTAGCCTACTTAGAAGTTTGCTATAACAAATACTTTAACAATATATATCAAGTTCGAACCTATTGATATTATCTTGACATTATTTTTCTTTGCAATTAAATTAGGCAAGATGACAATTACTGCCATCTTTGTAACGTACCTTGTATTACAAAAACAGCGAAAAACAAAAGCATCATGAATATACTATCTTTTGGATAATGTTTTTTTTAACGTTAATTAACTCCTTAGAGTTAATCTCCAAGTCAGTTTCTCACTAATTCCATACACATAGAATATAATACGTTTATTCTGGTTTTCAATATTGACTGTTGACCACTGTTCTTATTAAATACAGATGTTCCTTCCTGAGAATTAGCTAAAAACTAAATATTTTTTATGTAATACACTCTTTACTTGTACAACATTTTTCCACACTGCTTATGAGTGATGTCTTACTGAAAATGTTGACAGTAAAGGTTAGAAAGAATCGCCCAACATCGTTCCAAAACCCAATGTTCGATCGTTAGGAAAAAGCATAACACGTAGTAGCCCACCGTCGACATCTACTTATCTTGCAAAAAAGAAAATCCCTCCCAGAACATCGAGTTGACCTCGAGCAGTGGTACAGTACGGACGTGTTTACAGTTCACCTTGTGAAAAACATATTTTGTGCTTTGAATAAAATAAATTATTTATTTTATTTATTAGTTTGATTGTTGTTTGTTTCTGTTCGTTCAATTAATGAAATTAGTGCACAGTGTTTTAAATATTTAAATTGATTAAACAAAGAACAAAAATACAAATATGAGTCTGGAAGATAGTCTAAAGTCGCAAGCAAATGCAAACACTGGCGAGAGTGGGAGACCACAGCTGATAGCAGATACAGATAAGTTCAATATGATATTGTGTACTCTTCAAACAATAACTTCAGAATTGAGTATTATCAAATCAGATATTTCTTCTCTTAAAGATGAAAATAAAGATGTTTCCAAAAACATAACCTCTCTTGAACATTTTATAAAAAATTCTTTTAAAGAAGTTAACAATGATATTGCTCACCTAAAAAAGGATTTTAGTCAATTGCAATCTGAAAATCGTGTAATGAGGTGGCAGCTTACTCAGCTTCGCCAAAATCAACTTTATAATGGAGTGAAAATTTTTAATGTTCCTATCTTACAAAATGAAAATTTGGAAGCTATTGTTGAGCGAATAGGTAAGTTTTTGAATGAAGATTTTAATAAAAATGAAATTAGTGACTGCTTCCGATTGAGAAATAAAAATGCTAACTCTATCCCCCATATAATACTTAAGTTTTTACGTAGTAAAGATAAGCAGAATTTCCTGGATCTGGCAAAAGTAAAGCGAATGACTCTGTCTGGTAATGTCATATTGGAGTCCTTGCCAGATGAACCAATTCATATATCTGAACATATGTCCCCTGAACTGTCATCGTTGTTTTATAAATCTAGAATCCTAAGAAACACTAACGAAGCTGCTTTTGTATGGTTTAAGAATGGAAATATCTTGGTAAAGCGCACAGAAACTTCTAAACCTGTAATTATAACCTGTGAAGAAGATCTTAATGAATTTAAAAAATCTAATATTCAAGAAACTGAGAGATCTGAAAACGACTGTGAAATAACTGATGCAGAGACGGATACGACAGAAAAATCGGAGTCTGGTACAAGAAACAAAAAGAGGAAAATTATTAAAGATGTAAACAAGAGCGGAGCTTTAGATCGTTTTTTTCGTCCCTCAATCAAATAAAGAAAATAAAAGTAAACTAACGAATACAAACTATGCTTGTGAAAAAATTGGACTTGGCTTTTTGAATGTTAATGGTATTAATAACTTTATGTGTCTACAAAATTCGGATATGTCATACCTAGAGAAAATGGAAATTATATTTTTGTGCGAAACTTGGGCAGCGTCAGACATTTCTAACTTTTCAGTTTTTGCTAATCGTGATATAATACAAGTAATGGCCTCTAAGAAGAGCAATTTTGGCAGGAACTCTGGTGGTTTATTTTTAGGAATTAAGAAATCAACTATTAATGGTGTATATATAATCTCTAAAACAGATAACTGGATTTTTATACAATGTAAAATAAAAGAACTAAAACTAATTGTTGGAGGTGTATATTTAAGACCAAGTTTGAACAATAGTGCTATACTGGATCTGCTTTCTAAGTGTTTAAGTGATATAATTGTTCGATTCCCTGATCATGGACTTGTTATAGGTGGAGATTTTAATGCAAGAATAGGTAACTTAAATTGTCACGATGATGAAATATTTCTAAATTCGACTATGACTGGACAAAGAAATTCCTTGGATTTAATAGTTAATGATCGTGGTTTCATGCTGGTGCCAATTATGGAAAGCAATGGGCTCTTTATATGTAATGGTAGATCTGTATCAGATTGTACAGCATCTTTCACATTTATAAGTAATCATGGATGTAGTGTGATTGATCATGTGTGGGTGAACTCATTGATGACTGAATATATCAATGACTTTGAATTAACTAATGTGTGTGAGTCAAGTGATCATTTAATGAGTGTGCTTTGGCTTAATAAACAACAGGAGAATAACTACACCTTGAAACCCAACCATAATAAAATAGTTCAAAAAATAAATCGTAACGATGTATATTTGTCTTTGTATAGTGCTATCTTGGGAAATTTAGACCACATATACTTTAACTGTAATGATGCAAACAAACTTAATGATAATCTTCTGTCTGCTTTGGGAACAGGAATGTTAGATAGTGGAATGATAGTTGAAAGTAAAATAAGGTATTCAGCCCTGGTTGCCCCAAACAAACCATGGTATGATACAAATTGTAAAATGGCTAAGAAAGAATTGAAATCAGCTTTTAAAACATGTAAAAACCTAAACTTTGAACGTGGATCTCTAAACTTGTATCTTCAATAAAAAAAAAATATATAAACATTTAATTAAGACGACTAAGCAATTATTCTATGAAAATATAAAACAAAAAATGCGTCTAGTTAACTCCAGTAAGGACTTTTGGACAACTATAAATTCATTAAGGAGAAAGCGTTTTGCACAATGCCCAATACACATTGCAAGATGGGAAACAATGTTGGATTCCATATACAGAAGTGACCTTGTTATAGAAAAGCATTTTCTTAATTTAACCCACCCAATACTTGATTCGAATATCTCATTGGATGAGCTGCTGGACAGTATCAGAACATCAAAAAACAACAAAACGCCCGGCGTTGATGGCATTGTTAACGAATGTTTCAAGTACCTACCATCTAAATGGATTCATTATATACTCAATCTGTTCAATGTAGTCTGGGATAATGAAGATATACCTGCAAAATGGGGTAAAATCAAACTAAAAATGATATTTAAACAAGGTGATACCAATGATCCCAATAACTATCGCCCAATAGCCTTAGTAAATTCCATAGTCAAAATATTTACCAAAATACTTTCTAATAGACTTGTGAAATTTATTGAAGAATTTAAGTTACTCCCTGAAGAACAGTTAGGATTCAGAAATGGAAGAGGTTGCAGGGATGGAGTATTTTGTCTATCATCTGTTGTCAACATTCATCTCAGAATAAAAAGGAGAAAAGTGTATGGTATATTCGTAGACTTGCGGAAAGCATTTGATAGCGTTCCTCACAATAAACTGTGGTCTAAGCTACACAAATTGGGTCTGGGTGGTAAGCTGACAAGAATTATACAAAACCTCTATGAAACTGCTACTGTCTCAATCGACCAAGAAGGAACATTATCCAATAGCTTTAAAGTAACATCTGGAGTGTTGCAAGGAGAAGTTCTCAGCTCGACATTATTTATTTTGTTTTTGTATGACATAGTAAGCTTCTTCCAGTCTCAAGGCTTAACAGGAATCAGTATTAATGAGAAGAGAGAAGTATTAATGTTTCTTTATGCCGATGATATCATCATATTGTCTCATTCCTGGTCTGATGCACAACGTAAACTGGCTGTTTTAAAAGAATACTTTGATGATAATGGTTTGGAGGTCAATCCTTTGAAAACAAAAGCTTTGATTTTTCATAAAGGAAAAACCCCTGGAAAACTTAAACAGCTTTTTTATAACAATGAATCAATTGCAATTGTTAATGAACAGAAATATTTGGGCGTAACATTTTCCTCCTCTGGCAAATTCAGAAAAGCAGCAATTAATATTTCATCAAGAGGCTTTGCTGCACTTCCAGAACTAAATAAGATAATATTTAAGGGACACTCAGATTCCTGGAAGGCCAACTGTAAACTTTTTGACTCACTGGTAGTCAGCATTCTACAATACTGCAGCGAAACATGGGCACCACCATATGTAAACATTCTGGAAAGAGTACAGCTGACTTTCCTAAAACGATTGTTACACCTTCCTCGAAATACGCCAGATGCTTATGTGAGAATTGAGACTGGCAGAGTGCATCTAGAACTTCAAGTGTTTAAACAAATGTTAAACTGGTGGACTGCACTGCTTCAAATGAATAATGATAGTTTGCCAAGGCTGTGCTACCTCAAACTTGCCTCTATCTCCTCACAGGATGTCCCATACAATTGGGTTACCTGGCTTAGATGCAAGCTGAAAAGGATTGGAGCAGAAAATATCTGGAAGAGTCAAAACCACTGGGAAGTAATCAATTCAAGAAAAGATTTAGTTGCAAAATTCAAGAACAATTTAATATGCTTAGACATTGAGTCCGTTTTAAATTCAAGATTTAATGATTACTACAGACATATAAGCGGCTTAACCCCCTGTGAAACTTACTTTGAAGACAATTGTCCTTTATACATACTTAGAATTATAACTCAGTTACGTCTTGCTGGCAAGAAATATAATAGATTAATATTACAAAAAGACAACTATAGCTTTAACCCCAGTGAAATATGCCCAATATGTGTAACAGGAAATGACACTATAACTCACCTTTTGTTGGAATGTGAAGGGTATAATCTTTTTAGAAGTAAATATTTAAACAATTCCAATTGTATGCATCATTTATATAATATAGAGTCAATTTTAACTTCAAACTCAGTACAGGCCATGAAAAATGTCTACCTTTTTGTTGTGTATAGCCTAAAACTTAGGAAATCCATTTTGAATTTAATGTAATAAATTAGTTTAGTAAATATCTTCAAATAACTAACTCATGTGTAAATGTACTGATATTGTTGTTGTTTGTATAATTTTGTGTTATTTCAGTATCTGAAATTGTGTTTCGTGTTATAGTTATATTGAAATAATTTTGTAAGTATCATAAATACACCAAACAAGTTTTTAATTAGAGTAAACTAAGGAAAAGAACGAACAATGTCATGAAATATGTTATTTTTGTAAATGGTCAACATCTTGCTTATGTACACTGTACTTTAAAGCAATAAAGTTGTATTGTATTGTATTGTACATAAATATTATGTATTGCTATTTGGTGATGAAACACATGACGAATAAATTATGTGAAATGTAGCATATAGATTAAGAAAACAAAGCCCAAGGAAAATTTGTAAATACAAATTTAAGTTAATAGTTTATTATTACAATACGACCTGAAGGGATCTGAGGAAACAAGGCTGTGTGTAATAGTGTAAACGAGAAATTCACAAGCATTGGCTAAACAAACAAATTTTTAGGAGGAAGTAGTATTTACTATTTTATTATTTTGAGCCAAAAATTTAAGAACCCGGAGATTTTCCTTTCATATAGTTCAGTTCAGGTGACGACGTTTTAAATAACACACTTGATAATACTACTACTGTTTCAAGGCGAACCCCAAATGTATGTGGGAGTCGTATGATAAATATGTTGGTTAAACAAATGTTTGGAAAAATACGAAAATTGTTCAATACTTTAACAAACAAGATTGACCAACTTTCTGTGGACAATCCTTTATGTGGTGCTGATACTAAAACTAATCCAGAAGTGGAGAATGCGGAAGTTTATGAAAGTGTGATTTAGGTAGACGGAAGTAGCAACTTACAACCAATTGCACAAGGCCATTTCCTCTACAAGTTTTATGGTCCAATGGCAGTCAAGCACTACACTAGGGGCTTACATTATTTTGACCATGGACAAAATCCATTTAAGAGACAGCACATTTTCTTGCTAACATACATCACACAATCAATCTTATAGCTTATGTAAACTCCTTTGGTGTAAATATTTTTAATCGAAACAGTGAGCCTGATTTATAAATGTTATATTTGAATTAGTAAGTTTTTATATTAATATTTAATCATAAACTAACCAATTTGAGACTGTATATTTGTATAATGCCTTTCATTAATGTTTTACAATAATTACTTTAATGCAACATATTATAATGTTTTTTTTTACAGTAAGTAATACTAATATCTGTAAGTCTAGGAATATTTGTAATGTTTAGAGTTATTTTTTTTTTTGAAACTAGAAAAACAAAACGTTATCTTTCTTATCTTACTTAATTTTTATAAGGATCTATTATAAAATAGATTTATAAATTTTGACTCTTCAGTTGATTGGAACAAATGCGTTTTACTTAAACTTATGCAGTTTTATTATTGCTGTCTCTTAAAACAATAATCAATTGGATGCATTATGTGATTTTAGTTGTCACTCTCATCATTTATTTTTTCGAGCGTCACGAATACACATTGACTTGTTTAGAGATTGCCTTGTTTTATATTAAGGAGCATACGCTGAATATGTTTCATACATATTGCTGAGGCTTTCAATACCACTGACAGAGCATTGTCAGCAGGTTTGTAGATGACTTACTGGGATACAGAACAACACCTAGACTAAATACGTTCTACAACCTCCGATCAGGATGTTCTCAAATTCAAATGAGGCACCCTTGTGATGTGAGCAGTCATCGGCGTTGGTGGAAAAACTGACGTCACTACTAGTTCGTAAATCCTCGACTGTACCAAGAAACCATTCTTATTATGCACGACAACGCCTTTCGTGCGTTAAGTATCCGAATGTATCCTGGCTTTAAAGGTATTGGATTTAAATTTTACTGTATCTAGAACTGTATTTAACAGAACTGTATCCAGAACTATATCGATTAGAACATGTAAGGGACAAGCTTCAAAGAAGTGAAACTCATGATATTTGACAAGACAATACTTCAGCGAGCATCTAGTACAGCACTGACAAGCGCCTATCAATACTGAATCCACAACAACATCATTCAGAGCATTTGGAGTAGGATACGAGCAGTTCTTCTCAACAGTATTCTGAGGGACTCCGTAAATGTTTTTATGTTTTAGGAACCATACAAGTATTTCAAAAATATCTTTTATTTGTCAATAATTATAATTCTATTAAAATATTGTATTTATAAACTCTGTTCATTTCCCTTAAAATGTATCACTTTAATTCATTATTATGTCTATTGGTGTCTGAATTAAAAACAAATATTTTATTTTGGGACAATCTAACGGAAATTTATTTATTTTTAAATATCACTAGACGCTTTTGATATGTGTTCATTACGGTTTTTAACAAGACAAATGTGATTTTACAAATTAATTAATTTTCATTAATAATTAATATTTGAAAATTCTAAAATAATTTATGCGCGTAATAAACCCACAGAATTTTACCGGAAAATGTTTCGATTAATCTAAATATTTTGTAATCCTAAGAATTGTCTTAACATGTTAAACATGTAGTAACATAACACTAGAGTAATAACCCTGTATAATATGCACAGAGTAAGTTTAATACAACAAACAATGAATACACCTGAGTGCTATTACTAAAAGCGATATATATTGCAAGGACTAAGGTATCGTAAATAACAAAACTGAGCTGTTGGAGATTTATTTGTCACGGGTAAAATACTGTATTGTTCAACAGTTTTGTGCTGAAACTATATTTATTTACTGCAATACATTAAATTGTGCTTATTAAATAGGAATCTTAAAAATATTGCAAGTTTAAGATATGCTGATAGACTAAAATTTTATAAATTTTAGTTTTTAATTTGACACAAGTAATACAATATTGCAATATGTATTGATGTGATAAGAATGTAATGTATCATTATGTTAAATAAATTCACTTACCACTCCATGAAAGAACTCATTTTATTATTGATATACAACCTTTTCCATTATAGATAATATGTATTTCTGGATATAGTTTGAATTGAAAAGTAACTACTGTATTATGTGCCTCTTGTAAAATTGAATTTATATTTATTTGTAAAGTCTAATTCTAAAACCACAGTAAACCTTAAATAAATGCGTAATTAAAAAGATGTAGGCCCTAATAGTAAAAATAAAATTCTGCTTAAGTCTATAATAATAAGTTATAACTGATTTAAAATTATAGTTCTTTCTTTACTTTCTAACGATTTTTAATTTGATTTAAAATTAAAATGACAACTTTTAGTGGTTTTCCTCGGATTACTGTAATACAAATATTTTCATGCAACAAATAACTTATGGAGTTTTATTTAAAGTTTAAGTTCAACTTTTTGTGTTTAATGTAATAATTAATTAACCGTGTAAGTTCAAATTGAAATAATGCTTCATTTGATTACAAAAAAAAAAAAAAAATAATAATAAATGAAGAATATTTGGTAGTAGCAAAAGCTATTGTAAATCGCTATTTAAATAAATATATAAATCTGAAATATCACTGACTCAATCACTTATCACAGTATCTCGAAAACCATACCTCCTAGGAATGTGAAATTTGGTACACATATTGCTCATAGGCCCTAGAGGCGCACGAAGAAAGGATTTTGAAATATTTCGCATTTTATGGTTGTTGTAAAACTCCTTAAACCATAAATATTGGTAGTTTTATATATCAAAAACCATATATCCCAGGAATGTAAAATTTATATTGCTCATATGCCTTAGATTTGCACTAAGAAACAATTTTTAAATATTGAAACAAACCCTAAAACCATAAATATTGTTTGTTTTATATCTCAAAAACCATACGGCCTAGAAACGTGAAATTTGGTACACATATTGCTCACAGGCACTAGAGGCGCGCTAAGGAAGGATTTTAAAAGATATGGCCTTAAAGGGTGGGAACAACCCCTAAAACTATAACTATTATTTATTTAATTTATTTAAAGATAGAAAGCTGAAATTTTGTACATTTATTTCTTAAAATCACATATAAAAAGTAAACAATGTTTACTTTTTATCACGTTCTGATAATGGGTGGAAATGTAGTAACAACCCCTAAAACAATTAATATTAATTTTTATACTTTCTTGAAAGTTAGAGCGCTGAAATTCTGTACATTAATTTCTTACAAGATGTATATAAAATAAACCAATTTTACACTTTGTAAGGTTCTGCTAAGAGATTGAAAAGTAGTAACAACCCCTAAAACTGTAAATATTAATTGAATAACGTTGAGGAACGTGAAATTTGGTACACATATGTTCCTTAGACGCACTAAGAATTTTTTTTTAAATATTTGGCCTTTAAATGTTGTATGTTATACTTTTTTTAAATCTAGAAAGCTGGAATTTTGTACAATTATTTCTTCAAAACACATAAAAAGTAGGCCTAAATCAGTTTTACATTTTGTTACGTGCTGCTAAGGGGTGAAAATGTTATAACAACCCCTAAATACTATAAATATGAATTGGTTTTCTTTCCTTAAAGCTAGAGCTGTGAAATTTGGCATTTATTAATTTTAGGAAATATTTTAAATGCGTAAAGCTGATCAAATCTATCCCGAGCTATGCATGCGCATATTAAAGTCGTATCTGTTTGATCTGAAACATCCAGCTAAGACTGTGATTTACAAGTCTGTAGATTTAGCGGTTGAAAAATAAGACGCTCTTCACTCTGAATTCTTTATTTTTAATTGATTTAAATTATTCAGCAAACATACATTGACGAAGACAATTGAACATCGAATAAAATATACCAAACTAATTGAAAATACGTGTAATAATTAACTTTCGTGAAATAAAATATGAAAGAAAATGAGGGAGAAATATTACGATTATCTAACATAGTGACGCAAACCAATTCCCCATAGCGAAGCACGGGTATTCAGCTAGTCTAAAATAAAAGAAACCAAAGAAAATTTCTCCTTTTTACCAATTTGTTTTTCAAATAAAATCGTAAGAAAGGTGCAATTCTTAACATGGTATGGTATGTTGTATTCCTTTTATGTTCCAGTCATAAGATATGGTAATTTGTAAACACATATTAGGTTTATTAGGATTATTATCTGACTGCAGTTATTATTAGATCCGTTTACTGTTTTTAATTAAATATAAGGTTTATATTAATACACTTTTAAATACATACATGCTTCAGTACAAGCAGGATTATTAAATAAAATTAGATATTTTAGATAGGAATGTGGTTGAATTCTGTACTTTGAATATAAAGTGTTCACTCCATATATTGTACAGTATTTTCTCTTCGCTTTTATTGTATAGTTGACCTGAATGTAAATCCGGATTAATAGTAACCCAGATTTAAATAATGATCAAATAGAAAAAGTGTACATTGTAAAATATATTCTGCTAGTAAATGTATTGTCTTTGATATTAACTGGATTATTAAAGTATTCGTAATTCATACACACATTTAAAACTCAACTTATTTTTGTTTTGTCAAGCGCACACTCAATAAATAACGGCAAATCTAAAGTATCATACTACACATTTGTTTAAAAATAAAGTTGTTACATATTACATTCTTACTTCATTGAATAAGTTTTACTTATTTAAATAATTAAAGTATGAATATAATTACAATTTAACATATAGGCCTACATTATAGTTTTTCCATTAAACATAAGTAATTAAATAAATTCTTTTAATACACTAGCTGCAAGCCATAATTCATAGTTAGTTTATATTGCAATAGATGGTTTATTAAGGTACACAGATGTTGCAAACTAGCGTTTTTCGTGCTCAAGAACATATTCTATCACGAATAAACTTGATGGATTTACGAAAATGAAGCTAGTGTATGTGTCAATTTAATATTATCATTTATCCAAACATTAATATGAACAATTGTTAGGTATTAAAGCAGTATTAAATAATAATTTAAAGCAATATTATTCTTAACAATTGTCAATAATTTCATAAAATTAAACATAATTATTTTAAAATACAATATAAAATTAAAACTAATTTATTACTTGGAAACAGATCTATATATATATTTATCACAATTGAAAGAAATATATAAACATTTTAAACAGAACTTTTACATTAAATATTTCACTAACGAACTTTTTTTAGTTGGTTAGTTATTCGGAATTTAAAACACCATTGGGATAATTGGTGAGAATTTAATTACACACTTTCAAAAACATTTGTACCATAAAACAAAACCAAATTATTTGGATCCACATCACATTAATCAATGTATTTAAGGAATTGACTAAACTACCAGAATGGATAATATGTTTATATATTTATTGTTTTTAGTATTTAGTAAGTCCTGAGGTGATAATATGTTTAAGCATATTATGATTGCCAGTTTTAGATAGTTATATAATTTTTTTTTTTTATTGACTTAAATTGCATTAAGTCCTACAAAACGCTTCATAATGACCCCAACTGCAATTTTCTACAGTTTTCATTTATTAACCATTCAGGGGTGGCATCAGTAATAGTTACGTGACTAGTCGCGTACGGTAAATAATTAAAAAAACATTTATAAAAAAGGTAGTTTCTTGAGTAAAATGTAATTTCAACATGCATTTTGTTACAGAAACCAAGTTTTACGTTGTATTTTATTAATATGTTTTACATTTTGTGTTGTTTTATAAGCGTAATTTAAAATATTGTTCTAAAATAGATGAAGATGTACGAGTGTTTCCGCAGCTAAACGAATGGATATATCTTCTTTAAATTTGTATTAATGAAAATATATTGAAAATAAAAGTTGTATTCATATTAATTTTGGGAGGAACAAAGAATATTGATCTGACCAACAAAAACACAAATATTACTAATTAAAATTTCTTGCACTGTGGAAAAGACTGGTTGGTAGAACGATTGCGGTACAAGTTCCAACTGAAGCATCCTTGAAGAGTGCGGGTGTCCTAACCAAGTAGTGAAAGAGATTGTATGAAGGAGGGGGTCTTAGAAGCTCCACTCAGTTTTTATAAATAAATTCGAAACCTCCGGTGGATTAGGCAGTAACGCGACCCCTGAAGGGTTTCATCAGACGAAGACGAAACATTTAAAAAAGTTTAAACATTTATTAAAATCAACAGTTTAAATGGAAAAGACGTAACTAATCAAAACTTATATTAGTAAAGCTAAACAAAATATTCTCAAACTTTATTAACTTTGATAAATTTTACTATACGTTTGTAGCGTAAAATCTGTAATAACGACATAATTCGTTTTAGATATTATGTCTAGTTTAAAATACAATTTAGATTTTATGCATTTTTAATTTAATTTCTTGAAAGTTTTGTATTGTTTCGTTTTCTGTTTATATTGTTTTATTATAATATAACCTCCAACACGTCTTAAACTTTAGGTCTAGGGAAAGACACCCTAAGGTAAATGTTTAAGCTAAAAGCTAAATAGTTTAGAAACTCTACATTTGGGGTACTACCAAATGTCCTGTTTCAAGGCCTTATGTGAAGGTCTTATTATATTTATTTTTGATAATAACCATTTTATTCAGGATTTTAATTGAATTGGTAATTTAATTATTTTAATTATATTTGGGTCACACTCTTCTTTTGTGTGTATATTTTAAGATATTTATAATATATATATATAATACTATAGCTATAAAATAACTGTTTGCGATCTTCAGATATGCCTACTGCAAGAGGTTTGTTCAAATGTTTATTTTTTGTGTTTTAAAAATAATAAAGTTTAATTTTTAAGTAGTGCCAGATATGGTTCTTCTTAATCAAGGTACCATTTAAAATAATATTCCAGCAACCGAATTTAAATTGTATTCAGATGATTCAATGATTTTAAGTTAAAAAATGCCAAGCAAATTATTTTTACCAAACAACGTCAGAGAAGGGAAGTCAGTAATATTGATAAAATATGGAGTGATGCAAGAGAGGTAAAGACGTGTTTCATGAATGAGTTGTGAAAGAGTTTCCTTATCGCACATTCAGCAAATAAACGCCAGCTTGATTCTCCAACGTGTTCTGCATTTTTATAAGTATTCCTGGAGTTTTATCTTAACTGGTACTTTTGTGTCACCTTTTTGCACTAAAGTAAAATTCAACCTTATCTTTTAAATTTAAATCGTGTAAAATTTGTTTTACCTGAATTAATTCTTATATTAAATAAAATTTAATTGGAACCAATAAAATGTATCTTGGTCATACATGTTATTGTAACCTCGTCAACATTTGTTTTAACAACTTATGGACATATTTATTAAGATATCTAACTTAATTTTAATTAAATCGCCACTTATCTACTCCATTATACAGTTTTTAATTTGGGGAATTAACAAAGAACAATTTCATTTGCAGAAAGATTTAAAAAATCTTATCTTGTTTCTTATATGGACTAAAATGTACCAACACTTATACATTTCTGTTGTTTATATAAAACATGATGTTGTTTATGTTAGTACCGTTGCACCTTATTAACAAGGTTTTGTAATTTAACACGTTACATCATTTGCTATTTACTCCACAAATATAGGATATATTTAAATGAGATGATTTACTGTTGTGAAATGAAATTAATTATTAAATGTATTAACAGTTTTGTATTAATTTTAAGATGTATTGTATTGAATGTTGTTAATTGTAAAATAGAGTTTATTAAAAAATTAGCTAAGATATAATTAGCTGACATTTAGTTTTTAGGCCTAGTAGGCCTATATTCATGAATTTGATTTTAAATAATACATTCATTTTTAGTTTTTATGATTTTACAAATATGGTCAAATTATTAAACCAGGTATAGGTTTATAAGTTTGTTTATTCTTAATCAAATACATATTACGGATTAATTACTATTTTTTTTTTGTAACTAAAATTTGTGTTAAGAGGTAGCTTTTCCTCTTGACGTTTATACACGTTGCATAAAATCATTTATGATAATTTAGATAATTTTCCAAGACATTATTATTTGGATTTTTGAAACTCTAAGGCTATCAAGCCATTTAATAGTATTATTTAAACAGTGCATATCTGGTTGTTGTTGATATTACAATGTATAAATAGGGATACAACTGAATCAGTCATGAGTAATTTGTGTCAATTTCAACCTAAATGTATTGAACAAACGAATTTCTCTTCGAAGGCATTTTAATAGGCCTAAAGTACTCTGAATTACAACGAAATCCACCTGAAATGGATCACTAGTATCACCACAAAAAGAGCGGACTTCATTTATACTATTTATATAACTCCTTAACCTCCGTAGCTTTCCATTTTATACCGATAGAGCTCATTTTGTTAAGTTATTTTGACCTATCACTGTAATAAAATCTGTTACCTAAATCAGAAAATACACCAAATACTCTGTGGTTGAATGCCAACGGACGATTATTCACTCCCATTTGGTCAAACAATGCTTCGGAAATATTTCTTCTCCTCCTGAATCGGTAAATTTTTTCACGCAAGACAGCTCTCTAAATAGTTTGATAACTGCTCTTAAATTATCAAAAATCTTGGAATATACATTGAACAGTGATGTTGGTTTATAACTACTTATACATTTTTAACTATCTGATTAAATAGGATTTGCTTTAGCGGTTTCAAAAACTGTAGGTTATACCTAAGATTAGATACTGGAATTTATTTTATAGATAAAGGGCTAATTCAAACTTGTATATTTTCTTTTAAAATCCTGGCATGTATTCCATCAGGACTAGCATCAGTCGTCAGCAAAACTGAGAGACACACAGCCAGATGTCAGTGTCAGTGACTATGCCAAGTTGAAAGTCTTATCGATTATTGCATATAATCGACTACTGGATTTCCGACAGGTTGGATGAATTGGGCTCGATTTATTAATAAATTTTAAAGATTATTAAAAGTATTAGCAGCATTTAATTTAAACTTAAAAAAGAGGACAGTTAGGACTTAAACAATTTTACACTGGCAAAACTTATTTTTCAATAATTTCCTAAGAGTTAATCTTTAACTCCGATGCTTGTGGAGGTCAAAATAAAAACCAGGCATTATTTTGCATGTGTTCGAAATGGCTTCTCGATTCACCAAAAAATTTTAAGAGTACTGAAGTCGCATTTCCCGTTCGTAGCCACTCTTTTCTGCCATCAGACCGGGTTTTTAGACATGTAGAGAGAGAAATACGAAAGTATGATGTAATTGCAAACCATGGTAAATACTTAGAAATAATTGGTAACAGAACAACTATCCAAAAGTTGAGCCAAGACTGTCATATATTTGATTGACTGTTTAAGTGAAGCAAAGAGAGTTTTCAAAGCAACTGGATCTTGGCAATTCAAAATATCGTTAAGTAAACGGTCTATTTTTAAAAGGTCGACAAAGAATGAATTTAATGTTCTAGTAAAAGGAGAAGATAACTATAACACCTCATTTACAAAATTTAAATCTATTACAAAGAAAAATTACCCAACTTGTGATATTAATAATACAGAAATACCAAAGGGAAATATGGTGAACATTAAGCCAGTAAAAATAGAAGATGTCAAGAAACTTCTTGTAGCTCACTATGGAAATGACTGGTCTAATGTGGAAAAATTAAATTACTTCAAAAAGGTTATCAACGAGTATCGTCCTGCAACTGATCCTGTCGATGAAGAGATCTTGTGCGAGCCACAGAATGGACTGGAAGAATTTGAGATGAACCTTATAAAAGTCTAAAACTTTAATTTTATAACTCAATTAAATAACATGTTATTACTTGTTATTTTATGTATTACTATGTGCACATTAAGTCTAATAATAATGTTTCATTAATGAAAACATTTGCTATATTTTTTTAAATACCATCCTTTTATTCCCTTTCTGCACTCTGACCAAACAGGTTTTAAAAATAAAAAATAAATAAATTATACAAACTATACAAGTTATTTAACAAAGTTATTCTATTCGAATTACATTTATGAAACCTGTAAATAATGCCAAAAACGCTTACAAACTATGCACCTTCACTAAAGGCGTTCATTCATGATCAATACCGGTATTCAAAAGGGCAGTTTACCAATAAAATAGGCCAGGTAGACAAAAATCTCAATCGTTATTTTTAAATCAAAGTATTTAGGCTGTGAATGCAAAATAGTATTTCCCGTAATATAAAAAGATATTCCCATGGAAAAATAGAGCACAGTTAAAAACCTGATGTATACATAAGAAAACTCCATAAATAGGCATCAAAGACAATTATCGCCCAAAATTAGTATTAAACATGACTATCTCCAAATTACAAACTATTTTTTCTTGTAAATCATCATCAAAACAGCAAAACTAAGTATTAAATCACATTTTGTGATTTTTGTGTGATTTTTTCAAACCATTAATACGATTCTGATGTAGTTCTAACAATAAGTATCAGTTTTCAGCTGTCCTGAAAAAACATCCAGGACAGCTAGAGATAGCCGAGTTTGATACTAGACGACTCTTTTAATGTTTCAAATCCTTTTTTTTTTAATTTTTACTACAGTTGATCAGTTTGTTTCTATAATATTCTCTCTTTACGTATTTTAATAATTTGCTGAGTCTATTTATGACAATCATAAATGATCACGTAAATCTGGATTAAATATCTGTTTTTGTCGGAAATTAATTAGCTTATCTCTTTGGCGAATGGATTGAATAATACCTATCGTGATCAACGGCTTAAATTCTTTTATTGGAATGAGAAGTATGGTTTTATTTTATTGGACTGGGCTATTAAATTTAAAACAATTGCCATAAAGCTGTCTGCACAGCGATTCATCCACCAGCTTAGACCAGCACTATTTCAGCATCAAACTAGCCAAGTGTTTATAACGTTTTTATATATAATCCGTACATTTAACAACAGTTCAAATTCAGTGACGCGGGATCAGGAGGGGCGAGAAACTGCTTTACAGACACGGCGTAGTGGTGAATTATGAGTGAAGTATACCTACCCCATCATAGTCTCTATATTTTTAACAATTAAATGGTCAGTAGTCGATTCAGTATTGTCAGTAACTCTAGTCGGATTATCTACATAACAAACTGGCTCCATACAAACAATCACACAAGCGCATGGTTCCCCCTCCTCACCATTGTTACATTTTATATCTCATATTAATACGTAGACTTTATCCTGGGTAGTAATGTAGTTACAATGAGCTTGTAATCTCTCAATATACAATTAATTCTGTATTGTTATAATAAGTTCTATAAATAGCCATAACTGAAATTTTATTATACAGTAATCAAACTCTACATACATATATTGCAATATATTATTTATTTGTTCCAATTTGTTACAGAAACTTATATTTTTAAATTAAAGATTGAAAGATTATTGTTTTTAGAACAACCAGAAAACTAATTACCGAAATGGCGTTAAAGATTAATTTTAAGATTGAGTTAATTTTCCTTAAAAACTCTTAAGTTTTTGTATTAATTTCGTCTTTTTTAAATTTAAAGTCAATTCTTTTAAACAATTTGTAACAATTAAAAATACTAGAATACAAACATATTTTAACAATATAAAAATAAATTAAATTTTCAATAGTGCTTATAAAAATAGAAGTAAATGTTTAAACACTTAAACATAAGAATATCTATTTAATCTAAGATCGGTTCTTTTCAATACCTATTTCAATATATGAATGCAGTAGTAACCGAGACTTAATAAATTAATGTATATCGAACAGAAAAACCAAAGCTTACAATGTGTTATATACAATATACATGCAAAAGAACGTTTGAGTTCGTTTTCAGAATGTTTGAATTCGCTATCTCGTTATACAGAGTGTTCATAGTCCCTTTAACCCCCTTTATTATTTTTGTTATTGAAAATAAGTTAACAAAACTTTCTATATATCTTGTGTTGCATAGCAAAGACATTTGTTTTTACATATTTCAACCTTTATGATTTTGGGGGGCTTTAGGGCGGTAGTAAATTTAGACATTTGAGATATAAAGGTAGGTCTTGTAATACAAATTTGAAAAGCTTATTAAAAGATAAAAATAATCGCGCAAACTAGAGTTTAGTATATTGCTTCGTTTCAAAGTAATGGAGTTCTGAAAAATAATATTGTTAACATAGCATCAAAGCAGGATATTAATTCGTTAATATTAGGAATAAGTAGGTTGTATGTTATTTTCCAGAGCTTTGATTGCCCATTACTTTGAAACGAAGCAATATATTAAGCTCTAGTTTGCGACATTGTGTTTCTCTTTTAATAAGCTTTTCAATGGTGAATTACATGGCCTACCTTTATATTTCACATTTTAAACCCCCTTGCCCCCTAAGCCCCCCAAAATCATAGAGTGTCAGATAAATAAACAAATATGTCCTGTTATGTAACACAAAATATATATACAAATTTGCTAACTTATTTTCAGTAACAAAAATAATAAGTTGGTTTAAAGGGACTTTATGAACACTCCGTAACGCACAACCCTCTCCACACCTTTTTTCTTTAATTTACGCAATTGTTTTTCATCAAATAACACCTAACTGGGTTTTAGGCCATATTTGATGTATATATTAAGTCTGTATATCATATTTACGAAGATAAATTATAGAACTATTGTAATATCATCATGAAATAACGATTATTATCTTTGAGTAGTAAAAATATCGCAGCAATAAAATTAGACGTAAAAAAATTAATAATAATATATCTATTTGACTGTCATATTTTGTGTCCGCATAATCTTAAGGGTAAACAACAATGTATACGTAAAACATTTCATATACTGTTTAAAATCAATTCTGTCTAAAATCAAGGCCTAACCTAAAATTGTTTCTGTGTTTAATTTTATTTATGTATTTCTCCTATATTTTAATAGATATTCTGCTATTTGGGGAGGAGACAAATTCAACGAATCAAAGATTATAAACATTGGTTCAGCCGTTCCTGAGTTATAATTGGTGTAACAAAAACCACTTTGTTTTATATATGTAGATTATTGCTGCAATTATAATTGCTCAAATTACTTTTAAAGTTTATTTTATTTGTTAATACCTTGATATTTGATTAGTATTTGCGTAGTCATTTCAAAAAACACACCAACAACACGGTCGTAATATACGGTAATTATGTAGTTCAGCACAATTATTTGTTTCGAACTACCTGAGAAGTTGGAATTAGGTGTTTACTAACATAAGACATATTCTAAATTACTGGACACGAATCGCTTTTTTTTATCACTTATATAATTTATAAAAATGAAACATATGTATATTTTTTTTAAATATATTTTAGATGGCATTCAACTAATAATAAAATGCTCCTAAAAATTTTTGGTGAAAATTTTCATTTTTATCATGCTTATGACCTTCCCACGGTGTAGAGAAATTAAATGGTTTTTACGAACTTGAAAAAATTGTAAAGGTTTCTAAGGTGAACTAAAAAAATATTGTGATAGAATGTGATGTTAAGAAAAAAATATCTTCCGATAATTTTATTTCAAAGAAGGATACAATGTGCCTTTTTCTGAAAATTCTCAATCCTCAATAATGTCAAGTGAAGACAAAATTTTAAGAAAAAAAAGTTTAAAAAATGATAAGAAAACAATTTTAAACTTAAGTCTTAAAAAAGGCTACAAACAAACAAATGCAAGAAACCGAACAGAAAGGAACTAGAAAAGCCTTCAAGGATATTATTTAAGAAAATAATATTCAATATCGAACCTTTCCGATTATTAGTGTAAACCAATAATGTTGTTGGGTAGATTTTTTATTAGTTTGCGACCGTTTTTGTACTTTATAGGATGGTGGTTCTTCAGGATTTTCAGAAAATTTGGGAATATTTAATAAAATTTTTCTGGAAATTGTATTTTACATTTATGATTAATTTACATTCAAAAGAGAATTGTGGTTAGTTTATTTATTTTACTTTTTTATTTCGTTTTTTTTGTGGTAATTAACTTGTTTGTATAGTTGTTGTTGTTGTTATTATTATTATTATATTTAATGTTTTTATACTGTTGCATTTTCATTATTCAATTCGAAGAAATGAGATTTTTTATTTGTATTATTATCTCACTTCTTAATTTTGTATTTGAACTTGAATACTAAGAGCAATAACCCCTTCCCCATTCCTGCCTTCTCAAATCTTGCGTTGTTCAGAAAATTGGATAAGGTTTTGTTAAAAGTAAATACATTTACAAATATGATTACTGTATTCCCAACAAAATGCTTGCCTTGCACGTGACGGTTTACTAATTCAGATAAGTAGAATAAAATATTCATTATTTTCTTCAAATAAGCTTTTGTTTGGTTCTTGTTAAATACATGTATTTCACGATATTGAACATTTGGCTGGAAAAGTTGGTATATAAATTTGAATACGTTTACTTTTGATTTCGTTATAATTAGTTAAAGTTAATGTATGCTATTAGTGTTTTTATTTATGTGTAGGGATTGGATTAAAAACTGTTTTAACTGGAGGTATAATTCATCAAATAATTAAAAGATCATTATTATCAGTTAAATAATAATACAGGTTAAACAATAACATTATAATTTAATGTAAGCTAAAATATTATGAATTTAGTGTAGATAAATTATATGCTTATATTAAATGTATTACAGAAAATATTTATTGTGAAAGGTGTTAGTATTATAAATTATATATAATTTTTGGTTTATTACGTTCCAAAAATACTTTCTTGGATACTTCGCACCATTATATTATTTTGGGCTCTAGAAATAAAACAGGCATAATGCCGTTTTATCTATGTTAATGTACATACAAACTAATATACATCAAACTAAGCACTAAAAACATATTATTTCTACTATATGGACCCTCAAATATAATACTATATTTGTTCAACCTGAACTATAAATTAACTAAAATTTAACTAAATTAAATAAGTTTCAGGTGTAAAACAAATATTAAGTACAAACACAGATTTAACTGGAATTGCTGATTCTCGACTAGCCTTTCTAACTGGTTTCCGGTGGCTACGCGTGAAAGACTCTTGGCATTGAAGAAACAATAATACTATAAGAAGCGAAACCTAATGGGCTATAAGCGGACGTTTTCGTGGTAGTTCAGATCGAAGCCACTTGGAGGACCACCAGTCTTTTGCAGCGACTCGAGACGAAACTGACATTATAGACAGAGTTTAAATTTCGCCGCACTACCAGACCGCGAATATATCTGCCTCATGCACTGCCTTGCACGAACTACTTTCAATTCTAATTTCATCATTACCAACGAAGATAATTTTGTTTTTGTTGTGAAGGGAGTGAGCATATGTTCAATATTTGGCGCACGTTGCAACTATATTATACAGTACTGTTGAGCAATGATTTATTATTGATAATGTTTTTAATAACCCAATTATAAAGAGTGGCATAAATTTAATACTTTTTTAAATGAATATAAAAACAATTTTAAGTAGTAAATGATTTTTGTGTAACTTGCAATGCCAAAATTGTGTTAAAATACTGTATGCAAATTATCTTAAATCTCCAATTAACATTATTTGAACATGGGTTTTTTCTGAATTTGATTTGATAATCTATTACTGTGAAATATAATAAAAGCTTGTTGTGTTGAAAAAATATCCCATACAAGGTAAATGTTAAATATGCATCCAACACTAATTAACAAATAATCACTTTATTTCATAAAATCGGACTTATTTGAATATATTCGGACTATATTTCAAACTAAATATTTCAAACTAAATATTATGCAAAAACTTAGGTAAAATAGCAATACAGTTAAGTTTTGACACCAAACATATATATTTCAGCCGTTCTCAAATAAGGTATTATGTTGTTCATTACCGCTTTTGGGATATTTAAAGCTTATAAAAAGTAGGCCTACTGTTTTGCGGGCAATACTTGTGACAGTTTTGAGGATACGCTCTAAAAGATTTAGTTTTACGGTCACTATTTTGAACTGGGGGGAAAACCAGAAATAAATAAATAGTAATAATCTTTATATTAAAAAAAAAAAAAAAAAAATTACAAGTACCAAATAACCTATAGTGTTGTCTCAGCGCGCCGAGCAAGTGGCAGACAGCAATTGTATCTTCTGATTGTATTGAATATTTCACCCACTAAAAATTATCAAATCTCAATAAAAAAAAAATTGGACAGGAAATGTTTAAACATTAATTAATTTTTGTATTTACAAATTTGTTCTAAAACGTATATTTACATTATTATGTAATCATCGTTTGTAATTATAGTTGTCTAAAGATGACCGCACGAGAAAACATAAAGAAAAGACACAAAACTTGTCACTTTTATAAAGCCCATAACAGTTAGACAGACTTATTTTGAAAAGAATATAAGGTCAAGATTTGAACTTTTTAACACTGTCTTCCAATCATTCGTTACTCTTGAAATTTCTTAGATATGAAGTTTTCTGTAAACCTTTAAGATTTTACAGTTTTTCAACCAATGAGCAAGCATATTTTATAATCGATATATCTAGTACAAATCGATATACTTGTTTATACGGATTTTAGTGTAAATTCTATATTTTTGTTTGATATAAGGAAAACAATGGGTACAGTCTTCATGATATTTAGTCTTCATGGGGTACAGCTATAGGTCTTGTCTGTGAAATATGTACCATTGCGTCGATTGTCTTAGTGCATTTAGCCCAGCAATTTTTTTGCGCATTTTGTATAAACAAAAGTAGCAACAAATTAGGACTTTTGGGGTTTTTTGTTAATATTATAAAAAAATATGAAAGGATCATGATACGTCCAAAAATAACCTACAAATTGTTTTTTATAGACTAATTGGGCCATTTTTAAATGTGAAAAGTCGGGAGACGCTTCAAAACTACCATTTTTTAAAAGCTCATATATTTGCATATTTAATTTACATATTAATTTACATATTAAGGATAGATCTTTCAGAAAATGATCGTTTATTACGTGTACTTCAAACAGGAAGAAGATGAAACTTTTTCGCATTAATAGTTTTTGCACAATGCAGTATAAACAATTTAGGCCATTATCTTGCATAATACGTCCAATTAACCTGAGTAGGCCGATTTAAATTTATCAAACGGATTCTGAAAGTAGACATTAAAATCTAAAATAATTTTTTTTCTCTGTGATTTTTTAATACGGTTGATAAAGTATGATAAACATGCTTCAGAACATAGCGCAAAACGTGTAAATTAGCAAGAGAGGCAGTGGTAGTGACGGAAACAGCAGCCTGTCGTTCTATTCTCCTCCGAAGTATGCAAGATAATGGCCTAAATTGTTTATACTACAATTCTGCAAAAACTATTAATGCGAGAAATTTTATCTTCCGTCTGTTTGCAGTACACATACTAAACAACAATTTTCCGAAATATCTACCCTAAATACAGTATTATAAATTAACAAAGATATGAAATTTTGAATAGTAATTTTTAAGCGATTTCCGACTTTTCTCAGTGAGATATGGTCCGATTGGGGTTTTCAAAAAACATTTTTTACGTTTTATAATTCTCTACAAATGTCCCGTTGGAAATATCGAGATCCATGCATAATTTTTATATAATATCAACAAAAATTTAAAAAGTTAAAATCTATTGTTATTTTTGTTAATAAAAAATGCTCAAAAATTCCTTGTCTAATAGTTTTTGTATTTTATAACAAATTTTCAAACTGAAATTCAATTACAAGAAAAAATCTCTATTGGTTGGGCTAATTGTTTTACGCAGCGCGTCGCCGTATGGAACTCTATGACTTCAATAAATGAGAGCTTGTGTTAGGCTGTTTTAAATTTAGTGAAACAAAGTGGATTTAATGATAGTCTTGTAGAGTTATTAATTTTAGTACCGTTCCTGTTAACTCTTTAATAATTATTGTTTGTTTTATTCTTTAATCTGCAAGAAGATCTTGCTCTTTCAATACAATATTTATGGTCTAGAAATGCATTAAAAAATCTATTTCATATAGTTTATATCTATTTATTAATACCCCAAACCCGTTGTTGTTAAATTCTCGGTAATGTTGTTTTAGACTTCTTATGACACCTCTCAAAATTAAATCCTGTATCCGCCCCTGACACATAGGCCTACATACATTGGAAAACAACATAAAATAAAATATTATAAAACGCATAAGAAACCAAGCATACACAATTTACAAACTTCAAATTTAAATATTTAGTATAAATGCACTTCTAAAACCAGGTAAACTCTTTGACTTGAAAGTATACTAAAAGAACAGGTTTTACAAATTTTAGCTTTAAGTAAAACAAAAATTAGGCTACAAATGAAATTGCTATGGATTTTGCTGAATTTTTAAAAGTAAAAATAATAAAATAATTAAATTAGGGGCTGCACTTACAGTTTTCCCAAAAGGGAACTGGCCCTAAAGCCTTTGCTTTAAAAATTGAAATGGGAATTTAGCGTTAAACGATCAAGAGAACTGTAGTGAACTTGTTATATTTTGAAAATCTTTTTAATCTAATAAATTCCCACCAGTGTATACTACCACAGAATACAGTACTATGGAATTTCTGTAATCCTTGATATACTGTACTACTGAAACCAATCCAAACTCAATAAAACCAGATGATACAGAAATTAAAAGACTTAAAAATGAGAAATGAAAAAACGGAATTTTAGCAGAAATTTAAAAATCCTCCATGACCTCAATGTTAAAAAAACTTGTATTTTTGTGCAGGTTTGAAATAAATAAATACATATTATTTCTGGTTAACCTTAACCTTAAACAATTTATGCAGTTCAATCAAACAGTTCACGAAAGTTTGATACAAAAATAGAAGCAACCATACGAGTCCGAAACAGCTGTTGGTGGGAGCGATTTCCCAAAAGTTGCCTTAATTAACATTACCTTACATTTGTAATATAGATTTAAAAAAAATAATGTCAATTAATGTTCTCTATCACAAATAAAAATAAAAATTACAAAACTACAATCATCCGACCCATTAAGAGTAACTTCACAAACGAGAACGCGACCGACGTTACAGTCCCAACAGAGATGGTGCAGTCCGCGCGGCGATGCTGCTGGCGGTACCTGGTGGCATCGACGGCAACTAGGCATTTTCGATTATTGAAAAGCGTTACCTCTGATGACATGGGGGTTTTGCTTCATATAGTGTTGTTTCTTCAATTCTCTTGGTCATTCACGTTCTTCCGTCACTCTTGGTCATATAGAACTCTTCTATTTGCAGAAAAGTCGAACATTTTCGGATGATATTATCACTTGGAGGTTTATATTTGATCCTAATAGAGAACGAACCTTGCACTGATGCTAGAGATTCAGTCCTTGCAAAATGTAAAACACATAAAAGCTTTCTGTTCACTAGTCGCCATATTTTTCTACTAGCTCTTTCTAACGGAAGCCAGACGAAACATTTCATGCATATGCGAACAGGTGTACCAACAAAACTGTTTGTGTTGAAATTTAATTTAATGTATTATTTATAATTGTAACTTAAATATTGTAATAAACAGCCTACTAGAAAACCTTAAAACTCTGAAGTTGATATCGTACAGTATATCCTTATTGGTATTTTATTTATAAGTAGTATTATGGATGTTATGTTTGTACGACTATTTTGTCATAAATATTCCGTTTTAACTTATTTTGTTTACGTATATTGCTAAAAATTAGAAGTTTCATTTTGTGTTTTAAATGAAAGTATCATCATATTGTACTGTTCCCTAAGCAGTGGAATCAGACTTAGAACAAGGGTCGGAGTTTTTATTTCTTTCATAACGAGCTTTAGGGTGCTGTTAATGAACTTACCTGCTGATTTAAGGGATTACGTATTTTACCAACGACTGAATTTAATTAATTATCTTAAGTTTCATAATTATTTTCACAATTGTAAAATTCATAGCATCGTAAACAGGTAAAGTATTTAACAAGTATTGTTTAATTTCTGCTGCTTTAGAGTTCATGGAAAATCTTTAGTATGATCTTTTGTAAAATAGAAAAGTCATCGATAAAAAGAACTACAAACTAAACTTACGACAAAATATTAATATTCCCAAGTCTTAAACGATCAATAATGAACACTCGTTCTAGTACATTAAATAATATTTTAATAATAATTTGATCAAGTAAATTTCACAGAGAAAATTGTTCGTTCCACATGCAAGCTACATATCAATAAAGTAATACACACACCTAAACATATAGTTTAACTGGGAAACGTTCATTACTGGAAATAATGTAAACTGAAACAGAATGTTCGAGTAGTCAGATTGATTTCTGATCATTTTTTTTCTTTCTGACAGAAAACTTACGAACTTTGACAAAAATAAAATACATAGCAAATTAAAAGCATCAACAAATTATATTAAAGCGTTACAACAATTAGAAAAATCGCTATAAAGAAATATAATACTAATTACGTTTTTACCCGCATAACACAATTTTAATATTATATACTAAGTAATGGTTTTAAATAGGTGAAATAAACACACACACACACACACACACACACACCAACACACACACGCACACACACACCCACACACACACACACACAAAGAATAAGAAACTCGTCATAGTAAGAAAGCAATTATTAAATTTCCAGTTTTTTAATAGTTCAAAGTCCCTTTAATCTTTCCAGTTAATTTGGCAAATAAAGATATAAATGCATGTCATGCATTTTTGGAGGAAAAGCTTATAGTAGTAAAGCAGCAAGGTATTTGCAAAGTGATACAACAAAAGTCATACAAATGTCTTAAAATACCATTATGAATATAATTGATAAAAGGTTTATTTCTATAACATGCATTTCATTCCTTCTTGTCTGCGTATGTTTCGCAGTGAAATATAATTGAAATAAATACACTTTAAAGTTTACTAAAACAATATTTACTGTAAAAATTAAAACTTTAATATAAACTGGAAAGTAATGTAGGCTGAGTCTATCGCCTAGTTATAATTTACATGGTATTGAGATTCTATCCGAGCTCTACAGTGATATTTCTTTATAGGTAAATTTCGCCTTTGTTGTGGAAATTGGGGAAAGTGGATGGTTGAAATAGAATTGCCAGATGCTTTGTGTGCTGCAAACACATAATTGGATCCGTGTAGCAATAATTCCTTTTTCTGCACGTTAACAAATTCTAGACCAACTTAAATATACAAGTCTTTTTAATTTAGCGATTTCAATTATTTTAATATCATATTACAATAAATAAGGCACTTATATTATCTGTAAAGTAACTAAAACTGTTTCACCTTTATATTATTATTTAGGAAAAGAAGTTGTAGAAGTTGAAAATAACTTATATTAAAGAATATGTTTTTATTTTATTTTACACAAGCCATGTTAATAAGCTTTCTTTACTTTTCAATATATTAGTGCATATTTACTTTGTTTTTGGTTTTTTTCCATTTACTAGTAAGAGGATTATGAAATATAAATTTCAATTAATTATATATTTGGTTATAATTAGATGTTTGTAAGATGTTGTAACCATATTAATATTTAAAGAACCAACACATTCTTGGAGCAATTGTTTTTTGATGTTTAAGGCTTTATTAAACAAATACTATTAATACTAACTTAACGACTGATATATGTTTCTAAATCTAAAGCCATGAAATTTTAAGGTAGTTAACAGATTTTTAATTATTTACAAATTTAAAATGGTTAAGTTAATTTATTAAGTATTTGAATTGTTAATACAAATTTATATATATTTAAAAAAAATTCAAGTAGAAATGTTGCATAAATTATGAAATTATACGAAGTAAAATTTCTAATAGGCCTACTGTGAAAATATAAATATTAATTTTCCAAATTAAATACTCAAATTCATTTAATCAAAAAGTAATTAATTACATATAAAATAAATAAATCAACCGAAACATTTAGTTGAAATTTTATTAATTAATGCTCTTAAATTTAATATCTAAAACAAAAATTATTAATTTTAATACATATTTTTTGCAATGTTTAGTCTCTTTTACCAAAAAAAAAAAAAAAATATTAGCAATTAGACTAAACTCTTTAAAATGTTGCAGTTTTTACTAAATTTAAACATACTGAAATCTGAATTTTTTACATAATTCCGATCATAATTCCTACACAGATTTGAGTGAGGTTTACGTTATGTGCAAATTTTTGTTTTTATATTTTTTCGATAAATAGATCGTTTTGGAGCCTTAGACATCCTGAATATACAATTATGAACACATTATATAACTGAAAGTAATTGTAGTGTCTTGTTATCCTTTGTATACCTCCCAAACTAATTGGAGTAGTAACATCTGCTACATATATTCCTAGTGATTAGCCACATCACAGACCTAATCCAATTTAGGCTGAAGCGAGTAAGGCTTACATTCTAAACGCTTTTGACTACGTACGCCTAGAACTGTTTCAGTTTTAAGTTAATACTATTGAATTTAATAGAGATATAGGAAAACTGTGATAAACAAAGATGGTAATTACAGAAATAAATAGCAAAATACAATTAAATAATCAGTTTATTTAAAACTACTTAAAAAATGGAATTATTGTAATGAGTATTGCTTTAAAACGTATGTAGTTTGGTTTGTCCAGTTGCTGGAACTAAAAGCATCTACAACATTTAGGCTATAAAAGAATTTTACTTATAATTATATCGAGTAAGACAAGTAAATAAATAACATGCTTGCAAGCAATATTATCTGTTATGCCACCAGAAAATTATTTCTGGAAACAAAAAATGTTAAGTGGGTATCTCGGGAAAAACTTGACCAACTTAGTTAAGTTACGGCAATCCTGTCAGAAGAGTCTATAAAAAATATTACGTAAGAAAGAAATAATAAATTCACTAATGTTAAACACTTAAAACTTATATCAAAGTTGGCTTTAAAGAATAACGAAACAATAATTTAAAATTTACTGCAAACTTTCTCTACATATGTACTATGTAAAACAAAAACGGTGTTTTATGACATAGTAAAAAAAGAAGAAATTAAAAAAGTTAAATACCTGCGATGCAAAAATTATGGTTATTATATTTTTTTTTGTAATTACAAAAATAAAAACAATATGTTCATGTTTATTAAATAAACCATGTCTAGCCAAGAATCACTAAATTATATTAAAAACAGTTTCAATGTACTTAAACAAAGTGTATTTCATGTTTCAAAATAAACTACCCCTAATGATCTATATTGTCAGATTTTTGTGAACGTAAAAATAATTTGCCTGGAAAATTTATTTGAAACAATCATAAACAATATAAACTGTATGTTTAAGAAGTTGAATTACATTGTAACATATATTAGGCCTCCTTAATAACGGTTTATAGCATGTAAAATGTAATTGTGTTGGTCGAGTAATTTCTTAATGTTTTTACCTTCTGTAGCTGTAAAATAAACTTTAATACAGTGTAAAATAGCTCACTTTAATAATAGTCTGCATATTAAGTAGAAGTGTAAGTATTCATAAAACATTTCGTCTCTTAGTTGTGATTTACTGCTTTTCCATCTGTGTTTAAGGTACGTTTGTGAATTCTGCATTGCTTTCAAGTTTTAGTGTAGTTGAATACCTGACAAACATATTTGTTTAACATTATGTTTCAAGTGATTTATGATCACGACAAATTATCCTCGATTAGTCTTCCTCTAAACTTTTGACATTTAATTATGTGCAATAGCCCACCATAAAGTTATACAAACGTTACAAACATTAAACACAACACATACAACACACAATTCTCTGAATGTAGAGATTGTTTACAAACGTAAAGTCAAAATGAGGGCATGCAAGTATACGTCTTGCTGGCAGGCCTATTCTACATACCACTGGTTTAGGAACTTCCTTCCTTTATCTTGCTATTATAGTGTGGTATATATTTATAATGTAAGAGTAGATGGTAATTTATAATGTTTTTGGAACAGGCTTAGAGGATTTAAAAACTTCAAGTTCTTCGAATGCGTTTAAAGGTGCGTATACACTATCGCGCCGTGCAACCTGTGCTGTGTGCGCGCCGCGCGTTCGCGGCTAGTTGGAAGTGTTGATTTCAACGGACCTCCAGCGATCCGAAGAAAAACCGCAATCATTCTGACTTTGAGAACCAGCTGCAGAAGATTAGGCCTCACATTTCTAAACAGGACACTTATTTCCACCCAAGACAAGTGTGTAAATAAATTATATGTACCTTTTTCTATACCCTATATTGCTGATAGTAATCATAGACCTCAAAGTTTGTTTTTAATTTAAACAAATGTTAATAGGCCTGAAGTTAAAATAGCCTCGGTAGTTATAAATAATGTAATTTTAAGATCGTTGTATAGGTTAGCTATACATTAAAGTAAAGAATACTTGAAATAATAAAGAAGTAATTGATGATAATTTTGTTTACTAAACTAAAGAATTTTAAAATTCACAATCTGTTGGCCAGTTCTTTATTGAAATTGAATTTACTTTCTGAATTCGGACTAGGTATAAAATATTGAATATTTACAAAAAGGTTTCTTAAAACTAATAGGCAACTGAGGAATGATTTTGATGATAATGAGAAATTAGTTGCAAATTAGTCCACGGAAGAGGGTTTTTCCGATAGGCATCGATTAATTGAATTATTTTTTCTTCTGACCACTCCATAACTCACAAAGCAACCAACAATAAGTGCGCATGAAAAACTGCAAACCTCTCAAAAACACGTCCAAATCTGATCGGCGAACATACAAAGGGTTAGTTGAAAACCCCGACAGGAGATGGATCGTGATGAGTGCGCCTCGCACAAGTATATACGCACCTTAAGAAGTGACACTTCCTAAATGCGTGTAGAATTCATATACATCTTGAGGAATACGGAAATTGTTAATTTTATTATCCTCTGTTGCTACATGGTAAATGTACTTTAAACAGCTTTATTAATGGAACGTCACGTTTGGCCTAAATAGAAGCTGGTTATTCATTACATGTAGATCTACAAATGCCTGTTGCTTTATGTGTCTTCATTATTTATCAATCGATTTAAATAATTCAAAACTTAGAATTTACTAACAGCGTTATATTATTTTCAACTTGTTCAAATATTTATAAGGAACATGTTTTGCAATGTCATATCCAGGTTCCATTGCTTTGAGTACTTTGGTGAAACTGACATCTCCTCATTGGTATAATTAATATAATATAAAAACAATGCAAACCTGCATCATGGCAGACACTAATGTAAATAAAGATAAACAACTCGTTGGGTTTATAGGTAGTTGCAGATTCATTAAATATATGCCATGTAATCCGGCAAAATATGGAGTAAAATATTTTGGATGTGAAATCTAAGACTGGTTATGCTCTTAATGGTTTAGTTTATGTTGATCGCTAACCAGGACAACCTCCACACTCCTCAATCAAAACTGGGACTTGAAGTTGTACAAATTCTTGTGCGGGGTTTTCATTATTCTAGTCTCAAACCCACGATAGATAACTTCTTTACTAGTGTTCCAGCAGCAACTTATGTGTTGAATAAACATATTACTGTTGTGGGTACAATATGTCAAAATAAACTTGACATTCCGAAATAAATGAAATCCTCAAAAGATCGTAAAGACACTTCTTCATTATTTTGTTTTCGAAATGACTTATCTTTGGTAAGTTAAACATCTAAAAAGAATAAATACGTAATGTTACTAAGCACCATCCATGCACCACGACGTAGTCATTCACGAACACGCTAAGAGGAAGACCAAAATTGTCTCATTACAATAAAATAAAGGGCGGTATCGATATCATGGATCAAATGGTTTCGACATACACGTGCATGAAACAAAATAAACGATGGCCCATGACATTTTCTTCAACATTATTGATGATGCAGCACTGAATGCGTATATAGAGTTACGAAGAAACATCCAAACTAGAACGTAAGAGTTACTCGCAAGCCCAGAATATTGTTGAAAGATTTCGTGGAGGTCCTAGTTATACCACATATGCAGAGAAGATCTACAGTATTAACTATATCCTACGGCGTAGTGCCCGAGGGCGTATTGGTCCGCCAACCGCTCAAACAAGTGCAACGAGAAAAAGATGATCAGCTTGCCTGTAAAATATTAATCGAAAAGTATACTGACATTTAATAATAATTGTAAACATTGATGCAAATGTGGGTCCGATAGAAAATATTAGTGATTTTACGAAGAAAGGTTCAAAAATACAAAATAAAGAAGTAATTTCTACTCATTTAGGCTATAAAGGTCAGCTCTAGCATAGGAAATACGAAATTTTGCGTAGTCTGTGTTAATGAAAACGGCTCTATGCTTTTCATAGACACTCTTGAGGTCATACCCAGACACAACGAGTACTGCTTAGGGAGTAAAAGGAAGACATAAATGAAGTTTGTAACGAATACCAAAGAAATTTGTTCTTTTGCCTATAGCTTATATTAAAAATTATTTATTTATGTTAAAACTACACCAAGTGAAAGATTTGTTGATGTAAAGCTAGAGTATCATGTGAAACAAGTGTTAATACTTCAATTATTTTACACACCATGAGATATATTGTGTTAAATATAAAACGCACTTCCAGTGACAAAAGCTGTAATATGTTAATAGTCTTCTTTAAACCCTGTTGTTGTTGTTGCACTATTTAAGTGTCGAAATAAAGCTATGATAAATTAAGATTTAACAAACAATGTCCTTACCCAGAATAAATAGCTTGTTTACTCTGCCTACACCACATGAGTAATTTATCACTTTCAAGGGTTTTGGCAACGGCTGAAAGGACTTGGTATTCTGTGAGATTGCTTTTGCATTTACTCTATGGTGAATATTAAATATTTAGCATCAAACAACTTTGAAACTACTTAGCCAGTCTTTAATATTCCTACGACCAAGGTTACGATAGTTCAAACATTATAAATATGCTAGTACTATGCATCGTTTATTTTCAATTCTGACCTGAATATCGAGGCTAGTTTGGAATAGTATAATAATAATTATCTTTTGCTGAATTTAATATTTTAATTTTATTCTGATTAATAATAATTTATAATTACATTAAATTTAATTTAAAATTACATATTGTAAGATGATAAATTAGGTATTACTAAACTAACATGTTTAGTGCAATTTATTAAAAAACTTAATTTTAATCTTAAAGAGCCACAAAATCGTATGAAATGAAACATTAATATTTATCCAAAAATAATTATATCAAATACTTAAAATATTTCAAAATAATAAAAAAGGTAAATAATAACGTTTTTCTATCGCAAGAGTGTATTTTTAACATCTTTATGCAGGTTTGCGATAAAAAAATTGGAGGTCATCTGAAATATATAAAAAAGAGATCTAAGCTCTATGGAAAAGTAACTTGGGTGGCACATATAAAAGTCATAGTTAAAAAAAATGTAGGAGAAATGTTGGCCTTCTAAAAGTGCCGAATAAGTCATAAACATCCTGTGTTGAAGTCCTGTGTTGTTAAATATTATGTTTTCGTTCAGCGAACTTAAATATATTTAAATATGACAGCATAAATACTAAATACTGCCGTTTATAATAGAAATATAGATACATAGTATGTGACTAAATATAGAGTACTTAAATACTGTAGTTTCAATGTTAAAATTTATACCAATATACAAAATAAAAGGATGCTGAAAACTTAAATTATAACTAACACATGTTATATTATATTATAATATGCCATCATTTTAGTTTTAGGTTCATCTCGTAATGTAATTTAAGATCTCTGAACACGTTATTGAAAAGGAGTTGTTGCATAATTCTAACGTATGTAGTTATTTACTCACAAAGATCCACAATGGTAGTCTGTTTCTTATCTCTTCACAATTAACCAGATACTTTCGTTTACCATTTCCCACACGTAAGCGTCAATTGGTAAACAGTCAGAGACGTGGGATGAATGTAGAATGTTTTGTCCTCGATATATCAGCCGGTCGCCACAGTTTCTTTGAATTAACGCAATTTCGGATACATCGGAGTGACTTTTGGCTCCATTTTCCTGGAACCTCTGGGATCCATATGCCATATTACTAGCACAACAAAACCTCATCAAATCTCTTGCAAAAGTTGGAAAGATGTTCTCTCTGTAACGTACAAGGTTTACAGTAATATTATTCCTGTCATTATCTTCAACGAAATACTGACCCAGTACAGGTCACAACACCATGTACAGTTACGAGCTCACCATGTTATGGCAATTTTACAACATCGTCCGAATATTGAAATCCAAGGAAATGTGTGTTTCTTTTGTTTAATTGTTGCTGAAACCTTTTAGTTGTAAATGACTTTCATCAGTTTTTTACAACTTTTCTCAGTTGAATTTCCGTTTTCTGAAAGTCAATGTATAAATAGACTACAAATTTTAACAGTTTTTTGAATGGATTCAATGGAGTATTTGACAAAGCTTTTCCATTGAAATTGGTAAAACTAGAAAACAAAACTGTCAAAATTCCCTGGATTACCACGGGGATTAGAATATCATGTGAAATGAAACGTAACCTGTTTGAGAGCCAGCGGACCCTATGCTGCCCTGCGGCTTCTAATTTCTATAAGCTTTACTGTAAAATATTGAGGAGAGTCATTCAAGCTGCTAAGAAAATGGCGAATGACAGATACATTGATAGGTCAAAAAATAAATCCAAGGCAGTCTGGCAGTTTGTGCGAAGAGAGACTGGAACTGTGGGCGTTTCTGGAGGTAGTGATTTGAGACTTTGCAGTGGAGGGTCCATTATTGAAAACCCGTCTGAAATTGCCAGCACGTTTGGTAATTTTTTTATACAAATTACCGATAATTTGGGACTAAAACCTAACAATGACGGTATGATAAAACACTTAAAAAACAAAAAAACATCAATTTTCAAATTCAATTTTTTTAAATCCGACCACTGCGGAAGAAGTGTATAAAGTAATTTCGGGATTAAATAATACAAACGCTATGGGTTGGGATGATATTCCTACCGAAGTTTTGAAAGCTTCTTCCCATATTATCTCAAAACCATTGTCTTTTCTTATCAATCAGACTTTTGAGAATGGTAGTTTTTTGGTTAAACTTAAATATTCCCTAATAAAACCTATCTTTAAAAAAGGAGATGAATCTAACATTACAAATTACCGTCCTATAGTACTAATACCGGTTTTGTCTAAAATTTTTGAAAGAGTAGTTCTGAGCAAAATTTTGAAATTTTTTGATAAATTTAATGTTTTAACAGAGAGCCAGTTTGGATTCCGGAAAGGCCTCTCTACAGAATCTGCTATATATAATATACTAGATGCTGTAACTCGCTCGCTAGATAAGAACATGCATGTAGCATCTCTAATGTGTGACCTATCAAAGGCGTTTGATTGTGTCGACCATACAGTTCTCCTTTATAAGCTAAACTATTATGGTATTCGTGGAAAGGCAAATGAGTGGTTGCGGTCATACTTAACATGTAGAAAGCAAAAAGTAGTCTATACAGACTCTTACTGATTGCACTGCTCTTCTTGGGAAATGAATTCTCGAGGTGTGCCTCAGGGATCAATATTAGGTCCTTTACTGTTTTTGGTCTACATAAATGACCTGCCTTATAATATTGGGGAAGCAAAAGCTGTCCTGTTTGCTGATGACACCACTTTAACGGTTTTTGGGAAGAATAGTATTAATCTAGAAAAGTCGGTTACTTTATCACTGATTATGGCAGAAAATTGTTTTTTATCAAATGTTCTAAAACTTAATAAAAATAAAACTCGGCTAATGCAGTTCAGTTGTAAACAATTTAAAGACAAAATTTCAATTAATCATTTAGAACCAAGTACAGGCTCGTCAAAATTTCTGGGAGTGGTAATTGATGAAAACATAAACTGGAAATCACATATTACCTTCATTTCAAATAAACTTAACTCAGCTTGTTTTGCACTACGTACTATTTCACGTATTTCCAATCCGGATATAATTAAAACAGTATATTTTGCATATGTGTACTCTCACCTCAAATATGGTGTTGCTCTTTGGGGGAACTCGGTAGAGTCTGGAAACATTTGTTCTATTCAAAAGAGAATTATAAGAATAATTTGTAATTTAAAAGGTAGGCAATCTTGCAGAAATTCATTTACGAAATTAAAATTTTTAACTCTTCCCTGTATATACATCCTGAATGTCCTACTCTTTTTTAGAATTAATTATATGGGTGTCGATCAGTACAAACATGGATATTCCATGAGACGGCAAATGCTTCAATACCCAGTACATAGATTAAAGTTGTTGGAGGACGGGGTGCGCTATTCTGGTCTGAAATTGTACAACAGCTTGCCAGACAATATAAAGGAAGTGCCTAGCATTAAAGCCTTTAAAAATAAACTTAAGGCCTTCTTAGTAAAGCGGGCATTTTACTCGGTGGAGGAGTACCTGGGGCTTTGAATGGATTTTATATGTAGTTGTTTTATTTTATGATTAATTTGAAATTGTTAATATAGTTATATATGTCTTATTTTTATTACTTGTGTTGTATGTGTATTATGTGTATATGTGTATTAATTTGTATTCTGTGTAAATGTTTTATCATGATATGTGACAACTCAAATGTTCAATAAGAAATGTAACCAAATGAGGCTAATAAACCAAACCAAACCAAACCAATCAGAAAACCCTACAATAACTCTACCTAGGTTATCATTAGTTGTGGCAGTTTCTGGATGTAATACTAATCATTTAAGCTGAGACAACCCGTAAGATTGAAATTGTCAACAACACTTTTCATTACTTAATTACTTGGTAGATGTTTGTGAAATCGATCTTAAAATTCTACAGCAGACCGTATAAAACGAGGACCACCGTAAAGACATTTTCCTTGGGAGCAAAAAGGATGCTCTACGATAAAAAAAACTGTCTTTCAAATGGTATAAAATATTTACAATATCAACTAATCTCAAACAGAAAAGTGATAACTATCAACGTTGTCGGCAACAATTAAGATTGTAAAAAAAAAAAGATTGTAATCAGGTGTTCTCTAACGAACAAAAGTAGTTTTAACTTTAGTAATGTTTATTTAAAGAAAATCCATAGTAACAGAACAGGTGAAGTGAAATGTCAATAAATACGAAAACCAGAGTTATAAAACATTTAAATATATTTAGTTTAACAATAGTGTACGATATTCAAAATATAAGAAAAACCAATACAACATTTCTGTACTTTTGCATAATATGACTGCTTCACTTTATATGTCAGAAAAATAAAACGAATAGAAGTGCTTCTCTTGAGGGAAAAACATACCGCCCATGTAAGCGAGTTTTGATATGCAAGGTTTTCTATAGTGTTCAAAGCAGGAATTTCTCAGGAATAGAAACACAAATATATTTTAGAGGGGAGAGAGAAGAATAGAAGAAGGTTTAAGTGTGGATCCTATAAGAAATACAAATTCTCTGTTACGTAGGAAATGTTTAGAGTAAATAAATACATAAAATATTTAAGTTACAATTTTAAATTAAAAGTAAACATATTTTTAGTACTACTGTTCAGAGTTATCCAACATATATATATCATAGTTATATATCAGTAAAAACACAACATGGAATATAGTGTTCATTTATTAATAACATACTAGGGAAGACCTCTGCGTGCTCCGCACGCCAACCCCAGATGGAACCTTCTAAAACATATGTTATGTTTTATTTATAATAAAGGTGTAGGATTAATAATAACCTCAAATCTAAGATGTTAAATCATGTTAAATGTTCAAATCAAATTATTTGTATATTTTATAACAACAGTTATAACAATGTTTAATACTTAAAGAAACATCAATTTTCAATTATAAATAATTGTTCGTATCGTGTTATTTGGTTATTTATCAGTCAATATTCTTTGGCTGTATAATGGAAGAAAAATGCTTTATTTGACTAGGTGTCAGTTAGGGACGGTTAAAAACATTTTCAGTAACAAAAACATCGGTCGTAAATTGTATAGAACAATTATCGGAATTTATTTAGAGGATATTAATAGGATATCGAAAGCGACTAAAAAATTATATTCATTGTTAAAAACTTGCTCTTATAAAATCTTTATATATGTAAAAGTAATTACATTTCTTTTATAATTTCCGCTCACAGTCCTTTTCTTAATTAATTCACTTGGTGACGATCGTTTCGCCTTTTAAATCAGGCATGCCATATATAATTACTTTTACATATATATATATTATAAAAAGTCCATAAGGCAAAAACAAAAACAATATAAAATCTTTGTTAATAAACTTATAGGTTTTCTATTTTGACGAACCTACGGTACAAAGTGTGGAGTTTTTGAAAAGTTATTTATTGAGGTTTTAAATGAAAGCAAGAAAACATTTTTAGATTGGTTTGTTAGAAATCATACAACAATGTTAAATAGAATGAATCAAAGGTACCTGGTGTGCGACTAACTATTAGATATCC